>AWUE01016709.1:0-203331 GCA_001974825.2 Corchorus olitorius
AAAAAAAGAAAAAAAGTGTTTCTTGCGTCATAAATAAAAAAAAATCTTGTCCCTGCGTTTTTAGAAAAAAAATATTTTCTTTATTTTTCTGTCTTTAATTTTAATTTTTGTTTAAGAACTTTTACTACTAACAATTTTTCTTTTGAGTTTTTCTAGGAAGCTGCATGCCAAAGACAAGAAGTAGTGGTACAGAAGACTTTGAATTTGATCCAGAGATAGAAAGAACATTATTTTCGCTAAGGAAGGAGAAATCAAATCGACAATAAGAAGAGGAGCCATCCAATTCGAGTTCTCAATCAAGTTCTCCTAGATCTGCTGCTTCAACATCGTTAGAAGACATGGCAAACGAAGGTCCTAAAACCCTGAGATTTCTGCACCAAACGTCAATGCAACGCTTAGCAATTCGATACCCGGATACGACTGCAAACTTTGAGATTAAATCTGGATTTATTTAGATTTTACCCAAATTTCACGGTCTGTCTGGAGAAGATCCTCACCGACATCTAACCGATTTCCAGATTGCCTGCACATCAACAAATATTCAAGGTATTACTGAAGACCAATTCAAGTTAAGAACTTTTCCGTTCACTCTTGTGGATCGTGCAAAAGATTGGTTGTACCTCTTACCAACCGGTTCAATCACATCTTGGACGAGTCTTAAGAAGTTGTTCTTGGAAAAGTACTTTCCTGCTCACAAGGTATCAAGTATAAGAAAGGAGATTTGCGGAATTAAGCAACGCCATGGAGAAACAATGCACGAATATTGGGAACGTTTCAAGACACTGTGTGCGAGCTGCCCCAATCATCAAATCATTGAACAGTTGCTGATCCAATATTTCTACGAAGGATTACTACCGTCTGACAGATCTTCCATAGATTCTGCAAGTGGAGGTGCTTTCATAGACAAAACTCCTACCGATGCTTGGACTTTAGTGGAGAACATGGCTGCCAACACTCAACAATTCGGATCTCGAGAAGACTATTCAAGAGAAGGCAATGCAAGAAGAATCAATGAAGTCTCTACCCATTCCACCTCACTGGAGCAACAACTTCAAGAAACAAACCAGCAAGTCGCTGCGCTCACTGATTTATTCAATGCGAATTTTTCAAGTGTGCCTAAGGTTTGTGGAATTTGTAAGTAAGGACACTACACTGATAAGTGCCCTTCCTTGGAACACACCGTGCAAGAAGTCAATGCTGTTGGAATGCAAGGAGCATATCAAAGGAAACCTGAACCTTATTGGAGAGCCGAGCAACCAAGTCAACAATATGGGAACCAAGGTAACTATCAAGGAAGGCCAATGAATTATCAAAGGCCTATTTTTCAACAATCTTCACAAGCTATCGAGATGCAACAATTGAGATAAGCTATGGAGATGATGAGGAAACAAATCAGTCAATTGGCTAGTGACATGAGTGAACTCAAGACACAAGGTCAACAAAGGATCCCATCGCAATCCAAGGTACCTCCGAAGGAGAACGTAAGTGCAATCACCTTATGGAGTGGAAATGTCGCACAAGATGAAGGAGAGACGAGCTACACCAAAGAAGAATTGCAAGTACTTGACAAAGAAATCAAGATTGAAGATGATCCCAGAAGAAAAGATGGCGCAACCACCAAGGAAACCGCCACCGACAAGACTGATTCTAAGAAAGGAGCCAGTAAAGAATCTTCATCGATAACATCTGCTCAGATTTCCAGAGGAAGACAAAGGATAAAAGACATTCGACAACGCTTCAACGAGAATTTCCACCAATTTTGGGGGAGATTTAAGAAGTTGTGTATCGATTGCCCTCAACATGGATTCAGTAAAAAAATTCTAATCCAAATCTTTTATGGAGGATTAGGACTCAAAGATCGAGTTCTTGTTGATTCCTTTAGTCGCACTCCAATATTGAAGAGAACCCCGGAGAATGCATATTATGCGTTTGAAGAGCTATCCAGAAGGACGGAGTTTTCAACCTCAAAGAAGAAACAAAAAGCCAATAAGCACGGAGTTCAGCCACAAGGAGAGAAGCAGAAGATGGAAGCCAGGGAACCAAAGGAAGACGCTCAAGGCAATGGTCGAGCCAACCCAGCCGGCCAATACCCAGCTATGGCCCGACCATCCTCGCACATGGTCCGGACGGGACCGGCCATACCCAAGCCGCCCCGAGCCACATGCCCGGCCACCCGAGCCATCTACCTGGCCATGCCCAGAATTCTCCGCGCGCCACAACCGGCCAACCGCGCCGCCTGCCCGGTCGAGCCTGCCTGCCTCCGCGCCATCCGAGCCTCATTCCCGGCCATGCCCGACACCACCTGCTTCATCCGAGCCTCATGCCCGGCTAGGACCGGCCACAGCCGAGTCAAGTGCCCGGCCATGCCCGGCGAGCGCTACATCCTCTGCGCGCCCCACCTGGTTAGGACCGGCCATTGCCGCGCCACCTTATGTTTCAACCAGGCCATATCCGCCCAAAGTCACGTCACTACCAAGTCACAACCGACCATTCACTATGCCATCACCGGTTATGCCCGTGCCATCACCATTCCAAGCCGCCACATCAACTTTAATAATTTTGAGTCTTGATAAAATTCAACTTGAAGTTCTCAAAGCCATCAATGATACTCTCAAGATCATTGTGGAATTGTTGAAGGAATATATCCATAATTCCTTCACCCTTGAAGAATAATTTCTTTAAGGCAGTCTAGCCAAAGACTCTTAAAGAAAGGCGCTTATTGGGAGGCAACCCAATGATTTTACACGAAGAACCAAAGGAGAGCAAATGGAGCTTAATTTGGACGATTGCAAGATGAATTCAAAAGGAGTCCAGTTTCAGAAGCAATGATGGAGCTTATGCCTACAAACAGAGAAGCTTTCTTTAACTCTATCTTTTTAATTTTCCTTGCATTATTTTGTCTTGATTGATTGCTTTGATTGCTTGCCTGTTCTTTGATGTGATTTAATTGTTAGTTTAGTTTTTATTTCATGCATTTAAATAAACCACATGACCATGCATAATTGTTTGTGTTAATTTCATATGTGTTTCCACATTGAGGACAATGTGTCTTTTCAGTGTGGGGGAGAGAGTCTAGTTTAATAGAGAGTCTGCATGCATCATAATCTTAAAATATGCTAATATGCCATAATTTTTTCGGAAATTTTGAAAATTTTGCATATATTAATTGAATTGATTTGGTTATGATTGATTAATACTTAGAATTTTTAAGAAAATTTTATTTGATTGATTGATTTATAGCATGATATCTGATTTCTTAGATTAGGTATAATAAGAGTTTTGTGATATGATCTTATTGCTTATTATTTTCTATGATTGCCTATTTCTAGAACTTGTGTTCAATCTTGATTGAAATTACAATTATGATAGTATGTTATGGATATGTCAAGAATAAGTGTGGGGGACTACTTTAGTTAAAAAAAATCTTTTTCAAAAAGAAGTGCTTTCATGCAAGAGGAGAAGAGGTATTTCTGCATACTTTATAAAAAATTTTAATCCATTGTTGTCACTTTTTTCTTTAACAAAAGGAGTTAGTAACCCTTGGAAAGAGGATAAGAGGCATGAAATTGCAGAAATATTGTCCCTCTGAAAAAAAAATAAAAAGGAGTCCTTCTAGAGTGCTAGTAGCTCAAAAATGGGAGTTAGTAACCCCAAATCATGAACACTTCGAGGTTAGTAACCTCAATTTTCTAAAAAAAACAATTACCCTTTAAAAATCTATTATAACCCACACGTAAACCCTTGATTTGTATCTATGATATGCATTCATTTGAGTAATGGAGATAAAGATGAAGACATAAGCTTATGGAAAGAAGTAGTTATAGGATGTAATGAATGGTAAGTGATTAGAACTACTTTAATTATGGTTACTTAAGAATAAAGATGCTTGTTATTTTTTGTATCTTTTGAATTGAATGCTCTTATGATTCTTTGTTATTTTGATTTCATAATTATGTTGATCCTTAATATGTGTATGCATTCAAAGTTTTTGAAAAGTTTAAATTAAAATGGAATTTTGATTTGCATTAGTTAGGATTATATGATTGTTTTTAGGTGTTTGAATTTAGTAAGTTCATAGTTTTCTACACTAGTTTGCTAGGGACAAGCAAATATTTAGTGTGGGGGAATATGATTGAGCTAAATTAGACCCTATTTTTATGCCTATTTTACTATGTTTTTAGACCCATTTATGCTTAATTATATGCTATTTTATTAATATTTGTGTTTTTAGTCTTTAAGTGATGTGAAAATGAGAAATTGTTATTTTTCACTACTTTTAGAGCTATTTTGATGACTTTTTACACAGATTTGAGCAAAGCAATTTTGAGCATAGATTTGGAGATTCGAAGTTCGTGTTTGAAGACCATTTGAAGATAAATTGGAGATTTGAAGACTTTGAAGATTTATTTCAAGAGGAAGAATTGAAGAATTGGAGCTTTAATTGAAGACAAGCCATGGATAAGCCTTCAAGCTTTGGTATTTATGGAGAATTTATATGGGAAAATACTCATCCCATATAAGATATTAATTGGAATTAAAATCTCAATTAATGACTCCTAAATCCAAGGAAATACCAAAATCCCGTAGATTCCCGATTCTAGTCCTAACAGGATTAGGATTCAGGAGCAGTTTTGGTAGAAAATTCATAACTTTCTGCTCAGACCTCCGATTGAAACCCATGAGTACTCGTTGGAAAGCTAACTCCGAGATCTACAACTTTCCTTTGAAGTCCAAGACCTAGTACTACCGTTTTCAAGCACGAAAATGCCATTGAAGTTTCTGCACGAATTCAACAAAATTTCAGGATCCTATTTTAACTCGGATTCTACTCTAGGATGACTTTTAATCCAACTTGGACTCTAAGTTAGACCCCTAAACCGACTTAGACCCCTTTCCAAGTTAGGATTGGAATTCCTAGGGTTATTTCCACTATAAATAGGCACCTCCTGTAACACAAATCACATACTTTTCACACACCAAAATACACCATAATTAGATTTAG
This sequence comes from Corchorus olitorius, assembly GCA_001974825.2. Classification (NCBI taxonomy): domain Eukaryota; kingdom Viridiplantae; phylum Streptophyta; class Magnoliopsida; order Malvales; family Malvaceae; genus Corchorus; species Corchorus olitorius. Next base: position 5,003 of record AWUE01016709.1, read on the forward strand.
ATCTAGTTTTTTAGGCAAAAGGGTGCCGTCCCCCCCTATAGCCATAGGGAGGTGCGGCAACTTAGGTTTTTAGCAAGGAGATTTCGCCTCTCCAAGTCCTGTAAGTACTCTTATGCCACTCATGGATTTTCCCAAATCCATGAGTAGCTAAATTCTTATACTTCTAATCCTTTGGTGAATTCAATCAATTAATATGGTGAGATTTCTATACTTATAATTTGGTAATTTATTCTTGATAGATAGCATGTTAAACTCTGTTATATTCCACAACCTTGATCTTTATTAATTTATGCGGCCGATAAATTGATAATTTGAGAGATCTATTGCTAAGTCAGGCGGAATAGTTAACCCTCGAGTCTGATTGTTTGGTAGCAAGTTGATGACGTTTAATAGACGCTCAATTGGGTTTGCATGCCAGTGATTGGATTCTATCTGATTGTTGTATGGTTTTATTTGTTAAGCATGTGTGAAAGAACTAATTAATTAGTTGATCTTAATGCTTTGTTGCTTGGTGAATCTTTAAGCCTTAACCGGTAATTGATTTGTTAAGATAGCAATAGGGGTAATTTAAGCCTTAACCGGTAATCTTATCTAAATAGCATGTTAGGTTTTTCCTAGACCAGTTATCATCAAGGATTTAATATTGAATTCATCTTTTAAATCAAGGACCCATATTCAATTTGATTGTTTTCTACCATTGGAGAAGAAGTATGCTTTAATTATTGTTTTCTTTCTTATCTGCTATAGATCTAGATTTAATTTACTCTGCTTTGTTTGTTTTGTTTTCTAGTATAATTGTTTTCTGTTTAATTGATTTATTTCAACCTCTGTTTTCTGTGTCTTGTTTTGAGATATTTTAAGAATTGTATCTTAGGATAAAGTCTACACCCTTCTCTGTGGGATCGACCCCTACTTGCCCTATCTACTATAGTTAGGTGTTTGTTGGGATTTTATTTTTATGATTGCTGACGACCGATCAGAAACACTAAACCTGTGTCGTAAAGCAAAGAAGGAATCACCGGCCGAGGAAAGGTAAATAGCTTTTTCAGTGGAAGCTGACCGCATAGACCTGATTGATTGAGCCTGTTCTTAAAGGGGTTCTCTATTCGTAGTATCTGCCACCCCTTTCTCAATGCATCTCTCTCGACAGCGAAGAAAGAAAATATGGCTCAGCTCAACGGAAGGGTATTATCATCAGGGAGTTGCAGAGCTTACTTCTTTGTAAACCTATTGCTTCTTTCGAAGCTTCTTAGAAGCGAAAGCGTACTTGCTTGTGCGTCTTTCTTACTTGCGTGGGGGGTATGTACGCAGATTTGGGCTGCTACCCTGACTCGCTTAATCGATCACTACCGGAGCCAATCCCTAGGCTCGAATCAGACCAATTAAATAATCGAATAACAAACCTTCCCTATACTCCAACTCCACTTTCTATCTTGCTTGCTCGCTGCACGGGCATGAAACTTTAGCAGGAGAAGAAGAAGTGCCTATTAACAGACTAGAAGAGATAGTTACTAAACTTCGGCTGTAAGATTGTATAGTTTTCCTGGGGGAATATCTCACGCTGTTGAAAGCAGGAGAATGTGACCTGAGAATTGGGTTGAAAAAACACCTTAGTTAACAAATATTATGAGTAGGGACGGTCTTCCCGCTCTTAACCATACGCTCGATCGGGTGCCATTAAATCCTACCCTCTCTCCATTTAGACCGGCTCTCCCATAGGTAAACTGACAAATGTACAGGAGCTCTGATAAAGCCGCACATCCAGAAAAGCAGCCCTTCCCCCTCAAACCCCAGTCTGAAACTAAACCGATGATGGAAGAGAAGCGGGTGAACAAAAAGTTACAATCACCCAACATATTTCCATGTCACACCAATCCTGCAAAGAATAAGTAAGGCGAATAGGACGTGAACGCTGAGGTAGCTGATGATAGAAGCATTCCCTTGCTACAATCCCTAGTGTCAGCTGAACTAGGGGTTACTCTCCGCTCGCTCTAGCTACTCCAGAGGTTGGAATATGCTTAACGGGTATTTCAGATCTCTTTTTCTCCGCTCTACGCTTTCGCTCTTCTCGGGCTTTGCTCTACGTTTGCTCTTTCGAATTCGAATCTTGAGTTCACAAGGCAAAGTGAAGCACAACTGATCTGATCATCCCATGACTGCTATCGAGTTTAAAATCATAAATGAACAACAAGAGCGTTGCGATCTCGTCGAGGAATTACCTCTGCTCTGTAAACAAAGGCCCACTCGCTCAATAGTGATTTTCGCCTCTTAAGGTACGGCATCTTATTCGATTCGCTACGCTTCGCTTTAACCTTCGGACCGGTCCGCTAATAAAGGTAATTCGAAATCTTCAACTTCGGAATAAAAAGAGTTGAAGCCAGAGTTAGGGTCATTCAAAGGCGCATCACCCAGCGAGAACCCAGAACCATCATCGGGTTTGACAGGATCTTCTTCTTTCTCAATGAGTAGGGCTGTTACTCGGCTGTTTGGCAGGGCACTCGACCAGCCAGCAAGGCGATAGGTTGCGGAAAGGAGAGGATAAGAAAGATAGAACCAGCTCTCTCAGGTCTGTGGCCTATGATATATGTCTCCGTCCCCGATCCCTAACATCCGAGCTGATACATCGTTCATGGGATTACCAGAGCCGAAAGGCGTAGTCGATGAACAAGAGGTGAATATTCCTGTGTTCGAGTACCAGGCGCTACGGCGCTGAGCCATGCTATACTCCAAGCTCGACCTTCAACAATTGATTCGTGAAAGAAGATGGAAAATCGGTCTTTGACCAAATGTTGTCACTTTTGAACCACTATTGAAATTTATCATTACCTATGACCGGCCTAAAAGGAGACGCTCTTCGGTGAGCTCCAACTCTTTGGGTGCCATGTTCTCAACTCTGAGAAAAGTAAGCCCTTTCCTTGGCTTTCTTTGCCATCCATGGATCCTCCGGTTTCACCCTTATCGGAAGTATAGGTATAACAGGCGAATTGGCCTTTCGTTTACTTTTGAGATTAGTGGAGTAGGCTTGCGTTAGTTGTCTGCTATAAGATAGCTAGTTTTGGGACTTTCGACATAAAAAATCTATCCGGCTTTGCTTCGATATCGCTCATGACTTGTATTGTAGTCGTAGTCTTTTAGTCGGCCCGGAATGACTCTGTAGTCTTTCTCCTTCGGAGCCTTCTTCCTTCATTCATTTTGAGTTGCGTGCGGTAGCTTCCGCGCCAGCAAGATACGGCTAAGCCAAAGCAATACTAAACGAGAAAAGCCCTTTCTATGTTATTAGTCAAGCCGTCATTATTGAAAACTCAAGCGCTCACGAGCAAGAAAAGGTTTCTGACTCTACCTATATCTATATTTAGGCTAACTTCCCCGAGGGTTAGGTTCAAGGGCTCGGTTGAATGAAGACTGCATCAAATATTGTATATTAACTAAAGGCGAATAAGGTGACCACTGCGCTTTGAAGAGCCCGAGGAGGTGTCGTAATAAGAAAAAGAGGCTTAAGCTAAAAGTGGCGTTGCAGGACGCCTAGAAAGGTCAGAAGGATATTATATACTAGGCGAGCGAAGAGCTGTAAAGCGAACAAGAGAACGAGCTGAATCAAGCCATTCGTCGCGTAACTTATTTAGATGGGCTATCTTACTAGAAGCTCTTAGGAGGACATTTACGCGAACACGCTATATCGAACGATCTAAGAGCCCAAAGGGAATTGCCACGTAGCAACTTTGTCGTGGGGGCTTCCAATTCACCTGTCAGCTCAGGCTATGTCTTACCGCAGCAGGAGTCACAATCAACAGAATCGATTGAACCCAACTGACTCAACATCTTCTCGGTCTATTAGTAGGTCTTTCGATCAACGAATTAGGGCTTGGACGAAGTCCGACGACGGGTGGGAGGTTAATTACCTTCCTGGAGGTATCCTAAAGCACTCTACAAGCACTAATCCTTGCCGCTTTGTCTGTTCATTGGATTGATGTCTGATAATCCCTCTACCCGCTGTCATGTCCTGCTACGCCAGTTCTACAGTGCTTTTCCTTACAGAAAGAAGTGCGCCTATTCTATTACCAGACTAGAGAGCATTAACTATAAAGAAAGACTAGCTCTTCAAACGAGTTAGTTGGTTGAGAAAATCACTCGCCATTGGGTGGGACAAGCACATAGCCTGGAACCTAAATGGACGCTTTGAATTATCTGCTTTTAAGACCTTTTCACACTGAAGAAGGATCGGTAGGTGATCCCAGTATGCGGTAGATGTCGGACCACAGCTTCCGGGAAGGCTAACCTCCATTCTGAGTTAGTTAATGCTCGGTTCGGTCTATTCTCTCTCGGACTCTATAACCACCCCTACAAGGTCCTTGCCATGTGAAACTAGGCCCTTGAAATCCCATATCTATAAAAGCACACCTGTCAATCATACTGTTGAAGATCAAAGACCTGCTCATAGGCACATCAGCCCCTCCAACTTTCTCTATTACGCATATCATTCAAATCCCCGACACTGTATATATACCTCTGTAGCCAACTCCTCAAAGTAGTCCCACAGTCGACGACGAACCTCAGGGATAGGGCTCGCATAAACCGCGTATAGGAACGCCCTTGTCTTTGCTGATGAGGTTTTCGCTTAGTCCTTCTGCATCTCGCCTGGCTGCTTTTGCTTTAACGCTGCATTCCGCACTTTACCTTTATCGGGAATTTCATAGGGAATCAAGAACAACTTTAAACGACATTGACTCTTCACTGGGCAGTACTTCTAGCGCTTTTCGTTTAGGGATTGGTCTCTACCTTTTATTCATCTGGTTGAGTAACCGAAGTAAAGACTTCCCCATTATCGTATCCAGGAAGAACAAGTGGGGCAGAGTAAGATAAAGAGGCCTTTGTGTTCCTCTTTGATGAATGATGAGTTGAGATTATATATCGAATATGAAGGTTACCTTAATCCCGGGCCGTTCGTCGCTACGATTTCAGTAGTCGGTGAGCTGACAAGGTAAGAGTATGATATGAAAGAGTTATTTGAGTAAGGCATGTTGGCGATGTCGATTTCAATGTCATTTTTAGAGTCTGATTATGTGTTGCCAGCGCTTGCTGACTGTCTTGGTCTCGCCCAGTTGGTGGGGTTTGCTGCCTGCCGGTTCCGCTGCCGTGCTTGTTTGCTTTTCGGTATTCCACTATCCCAGGTTATGGGTCACCTGATTTCGTCACGAGGTCTGATAGGAGGAGAGATTCCCTTTTATCCAAGTGGGAATGGAGAGGAGGCTCATCATGGCATATGGGAACGTGATAGCACTAGTAAGGAGTCGCGATGCTACAAAGAGTTGGTTCCTGAGTTGATTAGATTCAATAGGTCTGTGTAGGGGTTGTGTTTGTTCGCGAGAGAAGGCTGATGTGTGTCTTGCTTAACGAGTACTTTGTCATTTTTTGCGGGTTAGTCCTCTTCTACCTCCTCGGGAGTCTACTCAAAAAGAGTTTAGCCAATTAGGTCTTTAACGAACATCCTGGTGTAAAAGGGCCTCCCCACCTACATACTGATCTATATAGGATGGTGCAGCCCCGGTAAGAAGTGAAGCCGCTAAGCCACGAAGCCAAAGTCGAATAGATAAGCAGACAGACATGACAACGACCAAATCCGCGGGCCAGTTTTGAAAGCGAAAAAAGCACAAATTCGCATCACAAGGAGTAGCTAGAGATTATACCAGTCCCTACTAGTTGTTTATAGTTCTTAATTAATTACTAATATAATTAATTAGTATTACCCTTTAATTCGAGACATATCTGTTGAGTATATCCCAATTGCCTAACTAAGGGTCCCAAGAGAGTCAGGCCCAAAGGGTACAAGCACAAGGCCTCATAAACTAATATGGGCCAGACGGCCATAAGAAGCCCAACAAGACTAAGGCCCAGCGAACAGGCCTCACAAACCCCAATGCTACACGCTTTGGGTCTAAAGCGGATAAACACGCGGACCCACGATCCGGCGGCGCACACGTGTGGAGGTAACTGACTTATTCCCCCTATAAATATCCTGGTATTACCCCATTTGGAGGTATGATTTATTACCCTACTATTTTATTACACTGATTCTGAATATTCCTTATTCTTAGAAGGAAACTTACTTAAGCATCTGAGTGCTAACACAGGGCATTCTCTTGCCACTCAGGTGTTATCTGTTTTGCAGACTACCTTTTCTTGGGATCAGTGCACTTAGTAGGACCCCGATCCGGTGTGAGTCCAAAGAGGCTTCAACAATATCAATACAATGAACACTAGAACAACAAAAAAGGTAATAATCTACAACTGAAACTTCATACTTAGACTTAAACTAATCAAGCTTTTGCTAATACTAAGGTAAAACAATGAAAGGGAAAAAGAGGAAAAAAAACATACAAGAAGATGGACGCCATCTTCGCCCCAGAGCGAGTCACCCTTAATAACCACAAAAGACAAATGGAGAGTGTCTCCTTTGTACTTGACATCATGAGATAAGCACTCTTCCCTCTGTATCACAAATCTTACTCCTTCTGCTTCTTTTAAACAAAAATAAAATCATATATACTTATCCATGCAATTTCCATGCTTCTCTTCCACTTCCACCCCTTTCCCGCCATCTCTCCAACAAGGCAACAAACCGAAATTTAGATCCCCTGCAGCTTCTCTTTTTTAAATTAAAAAAAAACGTGAATAATAATATATTAATAATACCTAGGGGGAGAAGACTGAAGAGCTATTTTCTGTGAAAAATGTGATAAGGGTTTTACTATTTTCGAACAAAAATCTTCTTAACTTTAACTTAAATACATGATACATCGAAAGAGCTGTGTTAACGTTAAAGTGGTGGTGTTTGGAGGCAACTCAAAAATATTGTTTCCCTTGTGATGTCGTTTTTTTGGCCTGGCGTACGTTTATGGGATCCGCCGGTGGAGGCGGTGGTTGTGATGGTAACGGTTGCTGTGGTGGTCTCATGTAGCGGTGCGGTTGTTGTTGCTGCTGATACGCGTCCATTTGTTATTTTTGGGGTTTGATTCGTTTTATGGGAGGGTTTGCAGGAAAGAGTTGGCAGAGTGTGATGAAGGAGAAAATCAGAAATTCAGAATAATAACTCCGAGCTTGCGTGTCGGAAAACGATTGGATGGGGCAACATGGTAACCAATAGAATAGTTCCACGTCATGTTTTAGGAGCTCTGGGCCTACTTATATTCATAGCTCATTTTATGTTATTTCTCTTTTAAATTAAAAAACTAAATACTAGTATATTATTATACTAATTGCATTCTTATCTGGAGTTTGGAAGGAATGGACTGTTGAAGGGCTGAAGAATGATAACGCCATAAAGGTAGGGAAAGAACAAAAAGGTTCATAATACAATGAAAAAAATCAAAATTGCTCAGTGAAAAAGGGATCAATGGCTTAGCAGTAGCACATAAAAGGGGAAAACAAATGGCCAAATGTAAGGATGAAGAGAGAGAGAGAGAGAGAGAGAGAGCAGCACATAGAATCCTGCTTAAAGACAAATTTTTGTTTCTAAGTACTTGAGACTATCAGTAAAGTAAATGAATCCCGATCATTGAAATTAAGAACCCGACACTTTACTAACAAATCACGCTATAATTAACGCACAATTTCCAAAGCTAAACTAGTAGATGTGCGGAAGGAACAAAAAAGAAGTCACATTCCAAAGAACTAGAGCTTGTATTTCACTGAATCTGCAACTGTTACACTTTAAATCTCCAACTAGACAAACTAAACACAAAATAACTGCCATTGAAACTATATATTTCAACTTTTCATGTATGTGTAGTCAGCTGTACTACTTGTGAAAACCAAGGAGAATGCCTATACAACAAAAGGTTCTATGTTTTGTCACAGTTAGATGTAATTCACTTTCTCTCCTTCCTTTTCTCTATACAACAAAAACTTCTATGTTTAGTCTATATATTAGAGTAGATCACCTTCATCCAAAAGATGTCAGATATGAAAACCTATAATTTGTCTTGCAGTGGCAGCTATTTACCACTTAAGATACTTCTTTCTTGCATTAGTAGCTTGTCGTACATACCCCGTTGATGATTAAGAAACTCCAAGAACAAATCCCTCAACTTCTTAGCCCTCTCGAATTCCTTAGTCCCAATAGAAACAATCTTCAATTCATTGCTAAATTCCCCACAACTTCCGTTGAGTAACATGGTCTGTAAAGAATAAATACATTGCATGACCATCTTGAATCTTTCATTCTCATTCTCATGAAAAAAATAAAAATAAAAAACAAAAATCAACAAATTTGTATAAAACTTACTGGGCGTTCAAAAGCTGAGGTCCAATGATTATCCAGCAACATTTTTTCAGTAGCTACCAAGGGTCTGCAGGCAGTGTTATGAAGGAAAGATCTTAGACAAATCTAAAGTAAAACATTACAGAAAATTGTGCCAAAGTTTGCCTTAATGTAAAGTTAAATGCACATCATCGTATCAGTTCCTAAGTAAGGCATGCAAGGAGCTGAGAGCTTAGCCAGTAACCAACTAGAGTAAAATCATTAGCAAGCAAGATAAAACTCAACAAACAGGTAGCAAAAGGAAGAAAGGAGAATAGAAATTAACAATTTAATTATCCTCAGAATAACATAATGCAAATCAGATTTAGAAAAATAAGGGGGGAAAATGAAAAGAGAAAAGTGAAGGGGAAGATTAATAAACACAAGTAAATGCCGATGGGTTCAACAATAGCACAGACAAAATGATACACTCACTCAATGAAACTAATTATGTATCGTAAAATGTCTGCAAAGGTAACAACCATACATATTTTCCACATACCTCCCATTTGAAGATACTACAAAGTGATTGGGATTCCGCAAAAAGCCAAACAACTTTTCAACATCTTTTTCACAATCCAACACAATGATACCATTGTTGTATGGCTGGCATGGTAAACTTGGGAAGATATATACTTGTGCAGCAGTGGAAGTTTGTTTGCGGATGAAATCCAAAAGAGCAGACGAGGATAGTTTTTTTTCAAGATTGTGAACTACTATCATATGATAATGCTTCTTATGGCTTCCCAAATCAGTATCCTGTCTACTTTCACAATAAACTTTTGCCTCTTCTGTAACAGCTGCAAACAAACCCCACTATTAGAACAAAGAATATTTACCGATTTATTTTAGGTATATATCTATTAACATAAGAAATAAAGACAAACCTTTAGATGGCCACATTAGACTCAAAGACCGCTGAGCATACTTTCCCTACAATTAGGTAGACATAACATAACTTATCTTTCTCTAGCTATATGCTTAGATAGAAGAAACTATAAGAAATGTAGCAACAAAAGAAATTACCTGCTCTTCACTACCATAAAAAGTTGGTTCCGGCTTGACGATCGGGTTACCAATTTCTTCAGGTTGAGGAACAGGAATGCAAGCAAGACCATTAGTAATGGATTTCTCTATATTCCGCATCACAATCTCCCTGAAATGTATAAAATTTGGTTCCAATTCTGCATTCTGCACAATGCAGATATCAGCCACCCCCTTGTCTGATAAAGAACCAGCATGAGGTCCATGTTTCCATTCGAGCAGGAAACTGCACTGACACACTTCTTCCCCATTTGCATAAGAATGCTCACTATGCATCACCTAAAAAGAAAAAGAAAAGCCCACTTTCTAAATTCAATAGAAATAAGAACCCAATAAAACTCTTTATGTACAATCAAGTATAAGACCATTTGAACCTACTTATCAATTACACAAAACGAAAAGGTTGGCAGCTGATAATCCCAAGACCAAAGTGACAAAAAACTAATAGTTTTAACCTTAATCAACAACCCGAAACATGAAAAGAAGCAACAAACAAAATAAAGCCTTTTAATAACTTCATTCACCAAGCAGAAGTGATGTCAGAGGCAAAATTGCAAATATGCAAAGACCTCTGTTTCAAACATGATTCAGGACAAATATATTCAGTCAAATTACTTTCCCAACAATTTTCTTTTTAATTTACAAAATAGCATACAAAAATGAAAAACCCATGGTAAATGTATGAGCAACTTTGAACAAAGAAAAGAAAAATGGTTGTACATACCTCATCAACAATGGCGTCGTAAAAGCGAAACTCGTCGATGCCAAAAGAATCAGAAGCGCAAACGTTGGTGCCTTTGACGACCATGGAGCAGTCACAATCCTGAAGCTGGGAGGAGACCTTGCGGAACCTAGAAACGAACTCGCTAAGCTCGTCCACGGACTTGAACTTTTCAGCGGGGAAGACATTGTCATGTTCGTCGGGGAAGTTGTCGAATTTGACTCTAAGCTGGTCATTTCTCTGGCCCTCTAATAAGAGCTTAACACTGTACCAGGCGTCGTCTTGGTATGACCGGAACTCGGTCTTGTAGCCTTCCGCCTCCGTCATCACCTCCGATGAGGAATCGTCAATGCCGGGGTGGCACATTTTCCCCTCTCTTATTGGTTTTACTAAGGCCAGGGCACATTTACCCCCTCTCTAGAATTCTAAAGATGTGTTTCCTTTTTTGGTTTGGTTTCTGGGTTTTTCTTTATGCAGGGAATCCGTATCGGAATTCGGATCGTTCAATACTGGGAAAACAGACACGTCAATAATAAGGATTAAGGACAAACAAAAGTGGCTATGTTCCCTTAAACCCAAACCAAACACAGCCTTTTCCCTTTCCCAAATTAATTAATTAAAATAGTTTTTTTTTGCCACCAATTAATTAAAATTAAAAAAATAGTTTAATACTAGTACTACTATATAATTTTTTTTTTAAAAAAAAAGTTTTTTAAAAAATTTATACATGAGTTCATTTAACAAGTTGATTTATGTGTTATCAAAAAAAAAAAAACAAGTTGATCTATGTCTAAAAACTTTATTAATAAATAAAAGAAATACATGCAATTACTATTGAATCATTGAATCAAATGGTTAGTGAAAACGTGAAATACATCACCATGCATCTCCGATGGGTATGGGATGCATGATCATGCATGCATCCCAATATTTTATCAGCCTTGATGGCAATATATATATATATATATATATATATATATTTATCAGCCTTAATTTGTTTGTTTTGAAAAAATTAATACCAATGGGATGGCATGCATCCCTCCATATTTTTATTTTGGCCGAAGGCATCCCTCCATTTATAGCCTTAAGTTGCTTGCTTTGAAAAGATAGTTTGTATTGCAATTACAGTTTTAAAAAAATTGGTTTGGGAAAAAAAACAAAAAGGTGCTTTTAAAAACAACATTTTAAAATTGTAAATGCGATACAAAAGTAAAATGCCTAAATACTCCCATTTAAGAAATTTTTTAGTAATTTAATACTCAAAATTAGCTCTTCTGATATTATGTTTAAGGTGAAAGATAACTTCTATTTTTTTTTTTTTAATCTCCAAAAGCAATGCCAATAATACCAAACTAAGTCCAAGAGATACCTGTATTAATCATTGAATCAAATAGATCCTTATTCTTCTTCTTCTTCTTCAAAAAGAAAAGAAATTAAAAAAGCAAGGATCAAAGTTTTGGATCACATCTCTAGTTTGGTGCTTATTGGATACACATGAAGATGAAAGAAAGGGAATGGAAATCCACACCTAATTAATCAATAATAATTATTATGATATTAACTCAATATTAAGCATATTATTATTCAAGAAAAGGACATTTATTCTAGGTATACAAGTATTCCAATGTGAAAACGGGGGGAACAATAAATATGAGAATGATACAACAACACATGAGTACTGAGGCACCCGTCAAAGAGTCTACTTTTACTCTTATCCAGCTTTTCTACTATATAAAACTTACAATGAAATATCTTTACCAAAAAGTCCAGCAATTCCCTTACAAGGGTCGCTTTGTTTCACTATCGACTCCCCAACCAAAACCTGTAATGACACAATATTTATCGATAAGTACTCATTATGCAATAGAAGATGCATTCTATGGATGTTATTACCAGCTCAACTTCAAATTTCTAAACTAATTGCAAAACACACTATCACAACTTTGCTTATTCCCATGCAATTAAAAATCAAATATATACTAAATAGTATTTGAAAGACCCAAGGAATTTATCAAAGGCCCCTTTTGAGGATCGATGAGGAGGCTCTATTTGAATTTTTTTTGTCATTTTCTGTCTTTTCTCACTTGCCAAATTACCAAGAAGACCCTAGGTTAGTTTTTAGCCAATTCTTACCCTTAAGCCCTTTTTTGTAATTATCCTTTCCTTTCACATAAATGTTATAATAAATCCTATATCCCTTAATTATATAGAATTATAACCTCTTTTCAGGCCTTTCATGTCCATATGAAGAAGAGAGTAAACTTAGTTTTTATTTAAGTGCTAGACACTTTAGAGAAGGAAATAAAATTGAAGCTATTGCACCTGTCCATGTACAAACTAATATTTTTAATTTATTGCTAAATATGCTCAATGTTAATAGTATAGCCTTTTAAAGATGCAACACAATTAAAATCATAATACTTTCGAAATTTCCTAAGTATCAAACAATTTAATTAGAATAGAAAAATGTTCAAAGAAATAGATTGCTGAACGCCCGACGCGCCAGCGTGCGCCGATCCACTTGTTAGTGATTAATTGATCAAATATCTAATAATGAGTTTTACAACTAAGAGGTTAAAAAGTATGTTTCAACTTAGTTATACTTCAATATTCAGACTTCAGAGAGCAGTTCAATATTAATTCCATCCCGTACGAAAAGGATCCTAATTTAGATACTTCTTCACCGCTATAATGATCACGCAGGATCATCACAAGGACAAACTTTTTGGTATCAAAAGAAAGAATGCTATATGCTGAGCACTTAGTAACTTACTGCTTTAACACCGGCTTCTTGTACGTAAGCAACATCTTCTGGAGTAAACAGCCCAGATTCTCCCACAACCTGATATGTGAAAATTAACGTAAGGTAATTTAAAAACTTCATGGTATACAAAAGCTGTAAAGACATTCACTTGCTCAATCTTTTAATACATAGATGAGAATATGGTAATGCTTGCTTACTATTATATCTTTCTGCCGTATCAATTGGCCACGCTCTCCTTCAAGAAGCTTCTTTGTGTTACTGATATCTACCTCAAATGTCTCTGGAAAAAAAAAATTTGAATGAATTAGTGATGCCTAATACACTGTGATTCTAGACTATAAGGTAGAAAAGATTACCAAGTTCGGGATATGTTCTGGTCTATAAATCTCTGCAATATTGGTATGTGCAACAATAATAATAAAACAAACTGCACTAGAATTTATTCTGCCTTTTGGATAGTTAGTTCGTGCAAGGTCAAGCGCCCTGAAACCTCTCTTCAGTCAGTCACACATTTTAACTTCAACTATCGAAAACAAGATCTAGTTACAGATGTGGTCAAATCATTTTTCCTTTTTTTTTTAATTTAAATCAATCGTGGTGAGATTTTAGATTTTAAATTGTGAACTCAGTTGTCTCTTCTAGTTTTCACAACACAGATTAAAAAAACACCTCTGATTGGGGAACCCATGATCCCGAGTTATTGTGGGGAGGGACGAATTAGTTAAAACGCATGTTCACATTCTCAAACATCGATGAAACAAGTCAGAAGTTTCACCAGACAACTCAATTGGCAATTGTTAAAACATGAAAACCTTACCTAAGTTTCGATTATTGATACCAATAAGTTCGATCCCCTCTATACCAAGAACACGATCCATTTCCCTCTCATCATGCACCTAAAAATCCAATGGAAGCAGCAATAAAGCATATGAGTGTATGGAAGAAGTACATATAGATAGTTAGAAGCTTATTAAGAAGCAAAAGATGCGATAATATAACTCTTGGACGCAAAAATGCTTGGCCATTAAGTCAAAATGCTCAACACTTACAGAAGTTAAGCTTCGTAAACCCAAAAGTCACCTCAACTTCTAAAGTAATGGAGCAATAACAATAACAAACAAAGCTCTAGTCTAACCTCTACAAGCGCTGCCAAACCAAGCATCTTGCAGATTTTAACCATGTATTTGATGTCAAGATCAGGCAAAACAGCAGCAATTAAAAGTATTGCATCTGCTCCCTTGACTCGAGCATAATAGATCTGCCATGCATCTATCACAAATTCTTTGCACAGAAGAGGACACTGCATACATTATGAAGGGAAAATTCATACCAATTTATCATGTGTATATATAAGTATGTAGCCAAGATTACAGAGTGAGTAACAAACAATTTATATAACAGACCTTTACTCCAGCAGTTCTTATTGCCTCCAAATTTTCAAAGCTTCCCTTAATTGAAGAAGAGGAAAAAGAAGCAAGTCAGGAAATTAATACAAAGACCAAGCAACTGAACACAAAATCTTCAGAAGGAAAAAAAAAAGATTATGGTTACCTGAAAATACTTTTCATCAGTCAAAACACTAAGGCACGCAGCTCCACCCTTCTCGTATGCCCTAGCAATCTCAACCTATCCAAAAAAATAAAATAAAAAGAACATCTATATGTGTTAAAACTAACCATGGTTATCAATTCAGACTGGTTGTCCCAGGATTCCATTACCTCCCGTTTCGATTATCAGATAGTTTATGTAATAAAACCACCAAAAACTGAACTAATCCACCAAGGTTTAAATAAAACCAGTGAACAGGATGCCTATTTACCCAACCAGGTTATAAGTATTTCTTGCAATGACATTTAAAGCCACATTTGACTTTATTTCAGTCATTTCCTTTGCTTTGTCATTTCCTAAGATAACCAAAAGCCTAACACTACCAATTATAGAAGGAGAACAGTATAAAGTGGTAAAGTGAGGGAAATTGGAGAATCATGTAGGACTAACTTACTATTTTCTTGAGTAAATTACATAGGACTGCTAAAGATGTAGCTATATATTCTTACAAAGAATGACACTAGTTTGAGAAAACTACATCTGCCCCCAAAATGTAGACTGCGTTAAAGGAAATAAGAATATGTCCATTCTTCCTTGTTGAAATGTCTAATTTTCTCTATTTTATTGCTAGCCAAATCTTATTTCTTGTTCTTTATTTAATTTTCCTTTTCAATAGGTTTTTCAGTTGTTCATTACTATCTTTTTATTTTATATTTTTCTTGAAATTCTAGTTTAATTGGTTGTAAAGAATGTAATCTATGACTTCAAACTCTTCAATTATTACATAAATGATTTTGTTTATCAAAATATCTTAGAATTACTTTTCAGATCATTAGTAATTTATGCGATATATTTGTAGTATTTACAAAGATTTTGTTAACAGGTGACTAAGGACACTTTTTAAGGTTAGTTAAAATACTATTTATAAATAATATGTTATAATTGTATAAGTAGTTGATTATTTGGAGAAGATATTACTCAATATAGTAATCTTAAAGAGTGTCCTACATGCACATGTTAGCTAAGCATACTCTTTAAGTTACTATCGTTAGGCAATACCTTCTTCCAATGCATTGAAATTCATTACATTAACAATCAACTACCGAATTTAATATCATAATATATTATTATAAAAGTATCTTAGCTAACCTTAAAGAGTGTCCTTAGTACACTTGTTAGCAAAGTCTTTTTAAATACTACAAATATGGTACGATTCTATAGTTCACTCCTTTCACCCAGACAGAAGCGTAAGGATAAGCTACTCTTCCACATGTTTAATCCTCATGTGATAAAGTAACTATATTCATTACACTTCCACATTCAAGAGTGAAATGTAAAGAACAGAATCCTATTCAGTCCAACATTGAGCGAATGGCTAAAATGAGACCTAACCATTTTGTTGTCCAGAAAAGCTTTTTTCTTTCCTTCTGTTTTGCAAAAACGTATGCTGCTTTTGTATCAAAATACAATTTTTACTTTCTACTTCCGAGGGCACAAAATTTAAAAATCAACAGAAGCTAACTTAAAAACACATATAGTAGCATCATAAAGACAATTAAGATAAAAAGATGTATCCCTTACCGGATCAAAATCCTCTCTAAGAATTCCTCTGCTAGGAGAAGCCTTCTTAACTTCAGCAATCAAACCAGGTAACCCAGTCCGCGAATGCGCTGCCTTAAGAGCTCCGACAAAATCTCTGGTAGGTGGTGCATTATCAAGAAGCTTCTTCAACGCAACTAAAGGCTTCTTCTCTTTCCTCTGCCAAACAACATAAGCACTATCAACTTCGATTCATAAAACAAGACAAAACGCCAAAAGCGCATAATTTTAAATTGAAATGAAATTGTAAAAATTACTTGGGAAACTTCCGTGTCTTTATGCCAAATGATTTCTTCAAGAATATTGCGAGGAGTATTACCCTCATTTTGCAAACGGAACTCAAAAGGACCCACGTAATGCAACGGCGGCCCCGTTGGTGGCCTCCGCCTTATTCTTATACCTTGACTCTCTGCGACTTCGTTTTGGAACATTGCAACTTCCCATTCCTTCACTTTCAGCGCATCTTCCTCCCCTTCCCTTTCCGTAGATATAGTCTCCGTCTCAGACTAAATAAAAGTTAAGAACCAAAAAACAATCAATAAAAGTTGACAATTTTAACAGCTACATTCAAATTATTACTATCGGTATTATTTAGGAACCTGCTGGGCTCGAATGGCGGGAAAATTGGAGCGACGGAGAGGAAGGCTCATTGAAGAGCGACGGATGAGAAAACCAAGTCGATTATTGAAGGGAGGAATCGATTTGAAGGAAACTCCGGGAGTAGTTTTCAGGGAAAGCAATCCCTCCATTTTCTTCCAGTAATTGAAAAAAACCCTAGAGGGAAGGGGTTGGGATTTATTGTAATTTGATTGGTTTAAAAAGGCTGGTTATTTGCTTGGAAGCGGAATGAGACTGTTAATTGGTGGGGATATGGTGCCACCGAGTGTAGTGTAACAAAACTGGGGGTTTTTTTTTTTATTTCATTTTTTATATATAGTAGTAGTATTTTTTTTTTTAATCTTTTTATATGCAACTTTTTTTGTTTTTCCTTCCTATATTAGGGAATATAGAATTGAATAAGAGAACAAGGGAAGATATGACTATAGTTGGTAAGAAGAAGATAGATAGATGATTTGCCCAAGATTTATTTCCTTTTTCTTCACAAAATGTACTTATATTTCTTTTTTATATATAGTATTTGACTTATATATTATTTTATTATTTGTATTACTAATTCAATTTTGAATTTTATTTTTGAAAAAGGTATATAGGAATAGGTAGGTTATTAACTTCTTTTTACATGGAAAATGGTTAAATTTACCAAGTTAGCATAACGTAGAAAATCACCCATCTTAGGCAAGAAAGCTAATTTTAGTTGAAAAGGTTAAAAGGTATTCATTGGTACGAGGGGGAACTCTTTCTTGTCTCATACTAATATCCTATTCCTATTCTTAATTCAAAAAATACTAGTAAAAAACAATATCATATTAATAGATAAGTATCATGGTTCAAATCTTAACAATCTCAGGTACCAAAACAATCAAATGCGTTACATTAGAGTTTCATATTTTCAACGATTAGGGTGTCCTTTTTCGGAACTTACAGTTAAATTTAGATAATGGATGGTCTATACTCTATACACAAATTTTCAACAGCTATGAAACTATTGAAGTCAAACTCAAAGGTAGGTGCACTAATGGTGATAGGCTTCAATTAAGCTTGAATGGATGTATATAAATTTGATACATTTTGATCAATCAATGCTGCTGCTGCATACGCAAGAAACTCGACAAGGAACAATTGCTGTAGCTCAAAACAATAGTTGCCTGCATAGACTTAGCTATCCTTGTAATTCATTTCAGAACATTACATCATTTCTGTAAGTTACCTAGGCTCACTTGAATTCCTTAGATTATATTCAAGTTTAAGAACTTCACCCCGAATTAACTCGGTTCATCTCAAAACCGAACCTGCCACGTGAAGAAACTATTTGTTAAAAATGTTTCGAAATCCATCGAAGATTCTTAAAGCTCTCAATTCACCACTCCTCATATCCCGCAGTCTCCTCCTCAGTATCTGGAATCATATTCACATAGGCAGGATCAAGCAGAAGCATTATTAGGTCATGAAGCAACATAAAAATAATTACGCAGATGCATGAGCATTTTATTTGTAGCACACATGCTCATTACTTCATGGTTTGAATTCCTTATATGTTCATGAGATGGAATGCCTGGTGATCAGAACATGCAACATCATGAATCTTTGGGATAATTCTGTGATAATAAAAGTGGTGGGATTTGATAGACAGCATATGAAGCACTTCAATTATCAAAGCAATCAGAACATAATTACTTCACGTCTTCGCCCAATAAAAGGAAAATGTTATGCCTAAGAAGATTACTAACTGATAATACAGCGTCCACTCCAGGGAGCAACTGATTATACAACAAACATCAACACTTATATAATGACCTTAAATAGAAATTTGAAAAGGAAAAGGAGGTGTAATCTTACATATTGAGCACGAAATAGTATTCTCTGCTCACTCGTGCATAAATCTACTGCAAGCTGTTTGAGGAACACACTCCGATTCAGTTGCTTTGGAGAAGTCACATCTAAATCCATGGAGCCACTTGCCTATAACAGAAATTAGAAAGAATTGCACATTGACTTAGAGATATTTCGAGACTGGGCTTTTATCAGTCCTATATAATTTCTCCAAATGCAGCTTACTACTATAATGACTTATTCAAGATTCTCTCAACAGGTTTGAGTCAGCAAGGGGAACCCAGAGGTGTGGAACCCTAAGGCTAAGGCCTTCAATGTCAGAGTACCGATATCAAATTAAAATTTATTCATTTTTATGGTAATTTTAATTTGTAAGTAAAGTTTTCCAGGTCCTCAAATGAGATGGTTTCCTCACCTGCAAGAACTTGGAGTACTTTGATATGCTTGATTCACAACTGTCAAGAATAAATTGTAGTGCTTTTTCTTCAATTTCAGGGTATCTTAAGTCCTTCTTGGTAGTAGATTTATTTGATGCTGCCGCAGCCATCTGGAGAAGCAAACTTTAGGAATTCAATAACAAACAATTTATTTAGTTATTTACAGGATAGAGTTCTCAAACCTCTTCGAACTGTCTGCTCATGCTCGGAGGGCTCACAACCAGGTAAGCATATGCCATTAACTCCAATGGCCAACCAGTGATTTGTATAGGATAACACTGAGAACTGCCAGGAAGGTATGCACGTAAGAAATCATTTAAAATGGAAGAAAAGTTAAATGTAGAAAATAACGGAAGCACAAACCACAACATGTCTGGATGTCTAAGAACTAAGCTCTTTCAGGAGAAAAAGATGTGATATTACCTTAGATTGCTTAACCATCGAATACTAAATGCAATAAATTTAACTCCTAAATGAAAATCTAGGTCTACTAAAACAAAATTTTAATAAATAAAAGCTGAGCCAAAGACAGTTATCCAGCTTACGCAGACAATCCGTGCTTCCTCAAAGCTTCCAACTTCTCCTTATAACATTTGTCAGATTTTTTAAGTGATAGAGGTAGCTCTGCTGAATCACTAGGATTTGTGCCCTCCTTTGGAACAAATCCATAAGACAACAATAGCTCTCCATTAGATTTTCTTCCATATGATATGAAAACCTGCACAAAATCACATAAGCCCGACAATTCAAACTTTGCAAACTGACATTATAGTATTATTCATGCTTACAACAGGTTAGCACTGAAAGTCTGGTCCTTAGGAAGCCAATTTATAAAAATGTTACTTCAAAGGATCAGTCTCTATCTCCAAAGCATATCAAGAAAAGATAGCGTTAGACAGTGAAAGTAAAATTTAGTACTTAAATATAGAGGAATGTAGGTATGTGTACATATATACGTGTGTGTGCATAACACTCGTGCATTTGCACAGAATGTGCCATGTGCATCCATGTATTTACATAGCAGGAAACACACACATTTCTTTTTCTTTTTTCTTTTTTTTTTTAATTTTCATTTTTAAAGACATTGATTAGTTCTACTTGCATGATTGCATCAAAAGATCTCATGAAGCTTCCAACTCTGAAATACTTTGGCAACCAGCTTTTTCTTAGAAGAAGTTAGTAATGTTAAAGAAAATCACTAATGACAACCCTTAACACAAATTCCACGTAAAATATACAATCACCTCCCTTCACATATAGAATTATATATAAAATCTTTCAGCAACAGCTTTATTATTGCTCCAATCCTCTATGATCCCCATGCTAAAAGAATGTATATGTCAATATCTCATTTACCTGCTCACCTGGCTGATATGCCCGATCTGTTGTGAAGACAACCCCCTGTGACGATTTGTCGTAATCCAAAAATGTCTCCACCTTAAACAGAGAAAGACAAGCCAAAGCACTTAGATTAATAATATATCTCGAATTCATCCTTAATGAAGAAAGACCTCTTCATACCTCACAGCTATGGTTGAGCATGTCTGCCCATGGAACCAAGGCGACTTTTTCATCCATTGAAGGTAGCCTTACCTGAGTTTAAGAGCAAAATGAGAATGTTAACTTCTAAATTTTTCTTAAATCAATGATCCTCTATCAGTCTCTTGTACTTTGTGTTAAACCTCTAAATTAAGCCTCGATTACAGAATATGCAAAAATTGTACAGACTAAACTCATATAATATATCATTGCCAAAAACAAAAAAAAAAAAACTCATATAATATATCAAAGGAGATTTGGAAAGTTCAACAATAAATTTACCTCTTTAGCTAAATTTCGAGGCAGAGATATGCAGTTTTGGATGATTTATTATACTAAATAATTCTAGGACACTCAATTTTTTCAAAATTGCTACTTGCTTAAGTAAATATTTTCAAGAGAGGAGGTCAACGATTTAAAAGTTAAAGTTACAAAGAAAACATGTATGCATTAAATTAAGAACTTGCTCACTGTGATGAATGACATAATAACATCCGTAGTATCATATCTAACTAAGTTTAAGCTTACATACCAATCGTGAGAAAAGAATGCCAAAGGACCATCTGAATGTCTCCATATTAAATACCTGCAAACAATTTAGTGCAGAGTAAAGACGAGTATTGCACTAAATTGAGATGACATGAGTTGGGGTCGAATGCCAACACTGTCCATGCTTAATCTCAATAAAAAATTCAAAGAAAACAAAAAATTTTGCAAGAAAGGTTGGCAATACAGCATACAGATTAACTTTGATTAATGAAAAAGACAGTATTCCCTCACTAATTTATCTTGATTTAACTTATCATTTCTCTAAGAATCTAACCATGAAGATATTTAGATTCTGATTACAGAAGCTTCATAGAATGTTAGCATCAGAATTCAGAAGTGGATCATCAGACAAATGGTTCAAATTAAACTAACATAACAGAATAGTTGTGCAATTTAGAATATGTACCTCTTCAGGGAATAAATCAGGATACTTGGAAAATATCCTTAGTCTTAAATCATTGTACCTGCATGAAACATGACGACATATGATCAGAAGCAAATTAGAACATTGGAGGAACATATCAGCATAAACAAGAGAAATATAAACCAGAAACCTAACATGAAACCAGAATTATGCTTGGAAACAAGAGTGATCAGTGGAGACTCATACGTGCCAATAACATTAGTAACTCTTTCGATTGCCCGCTGCCTTATCTGCGATGCTTCTAGATACCTGTCTAGTTCTGCACGTGTCCTGAAACGATACAGAGAGGCTGTAGAGGGGGAAAACTGAGAGTAGACCCTTATTTTTTCTGCAGCAAGGTAAAACTCTTAAGAGCTCTACCATGTGAACAAGTAAAGAAGAGAAAATCTCCTCACCAGTACAAAAGTGAATAGGGCTGTCGGGGCAGGGCGGAAATGTAATTGCCCCATCTTGAAGAATTACCAAAACTTGCTTCACTAATAAGATAGGTTGCAAGCAATGGCCAATCTGGGACAGAATACTGTCTTAACACTTTACCAGCCTCAGGGGAACTCCACTCCTGTGCATATAAAAATCACAGCACCACACTTAAGAACTTAAATTAAGGAAAAAAAATTAAGTTAATTGTTCCTTTGTTTAAACCCATTGAAGTTTAACTCAAAACTACTAAAACCCAGATACAATAACATGAAAGGGGATCAGAAAAAGGAAATTTTTACTATCAATAGTTAATTACTTACTGAATCTGCGGTGATGAAAAGCGAGGGAGGCACAAAGAGAAGCTTTTCACCCTTCCTGATATTCTTCAAAGCAACCAAACCTCTCTCCCCAACATCCACTTTGTCGATAGCCATCTTCTGCGGAGGCAACCCTGAATCCGACAGCCATTTCTGAAGAGCTTCGGCGTTCTCCAAGGAATCAATGTCGCAACCCCAAGGAACTTCCTGAATCTGGGTCTTGGTTTCGCTTGTGGAAACTGAACATTGAACTACCGAGCGTAGTTTCTTGAGAGAAAGTGAAGGGTAGGTTTGACTGTGACTCTGACTGTGACTGTGAAAGTAACGTGTCTTGTGCTGGTGGAGATGTAGAGAGAAGGCTGGGAAGAGGGTAGTTTGCAGGATTCTAGAAGCTTCGGCCATGGCTGAGAGCTCTGAGAAGGAGATTGCCTCACCTTATCTCATAAGAAAATGAAGGTGAAGGAAGAGAATCCCAAGCGAGAGGCTGTGATTGGGCTTTGGTCGTTTCTGACAGTCGATAATTTTTGCGCGGTTTTAAAATTCTTCAAACGGCGCCGTTTCAGCTTTGCGCCAGCGCCATGTTTTAATCGACTTGTTCTTTTCTAAGCCGCATCTCTTAAGTCTTAACCGCTAGCCTGCAAAAGCTTCCATTTTGTTGATGCTTCAATGGGGTTTTGAAATATCTAAGCTCACTTTTTAAGGTTTTGTTGTTAGAAACAATAATCTTTTCAGTTTTTTATAAAATCCCCAAAAAAGGGTAAAAGAAAAATCTTTGTTTGTCTCACAATGTTGGCAAGCACCAACCTCATCTGCTGCAACTTCTCTCACTTACCTCAAAACTCTACAAAGTTCAAACCTTCAATCCAAGTTAGAAGTAGAAACCTTAGCCAACTAAGTCTTCTTCTTCCCAAAACAACCTCAAATTTCTCAGTATTCCTTAAACCCCACAGTCAAAAGGCCTTGCCTTTCCCATTTCATAGAAAGGGTGTTCTTCAAATATGTCAGAGTACTTTGAACACCCAGGATTCTGAGGAAGAAACAAGTCAAGATAAAGGGTCTTCACTTAGTAATGGTGAAGAAGGAAGGGATTGGACTACCTCAATTTTGCTTTTTGTGTTGTGGGGTGCTCTCATGTATTATGTTTTCAATCTCACACCTGACCAGACCCCGGTATTTTCTTAACTCCAACTTTGGTTTGGTTTTTCGGATTAACTCTTTTTTCTTTCAGTAATTGCCTTTGTTGGGGTCTTTCCTCTTTAGTCCTTCTTGTTGGTTAATTTAATTTGAAGTTCGGATTTTTTAGATAGAAGAATTGTCTGATGTAGCTTGCATTGGACATGGTAGTTTGTTATCTTGGATGCTTGGATTCTGATTTATGCACTAGTTTTCTTTTTTCTTAGCTGAAATATTAGTGCTAAAGTACATGATTTCCTGTTAGATATAAAAATTAAAGCTTAACATAAAATGATGACTCTTTGCAGTCAAGAGACTTGTATTTTTTGAAGAAGCTCCTGAATTTGAAGGGTGATGATGGCTTTAGGATGAATGAGGTTCTTGTCTCCCTATGGTACATAATGGGATTGTGGCCTTTGGTGTACAGCATGCTACTGCTTCCAACAGGCAGAAGGTACCTTTCACTTCTCTCATGAAGTTCTTAGTAGTTTGTACTGTTATCTGAACCTCTAATCTTCATTTTTTTTAACATAATCAAGATTATTTTCTCATTTCCCTCGCTCTCTCTGGCATATAAAAGATAGAGATCATTGAAATGGATGATGATCAGTTATACTTGCAATAAGACTGAAGGACTTTTATTTAGAATGGATGATGATTTAAATTTTGTTGAGATTTATTTCTGAAGCAAAACAAATTGATTGGGGTGGTAGATGTAGCAGACTTGATACTCAACAGGGGCATGGACGTTGGGATTCGCCCATTGCATCTTCTCTGCATCAATGATCAGGACTCAGGACAAGTAAATTTCAAGCTGCTTTAGAAACACACTTATAATTAGTGGTCGAAATCCAATGAGCCCAACTTAATGGGTCCTCGTAGATTAGGTGAACCAATGCTGCTATAATCTTTATAGTTTTAAAAATGTCTGTTGCCATTGATTGAAATCTGAAAAGACAGGTGTCTATCTGTAATATATGACTGCATGTCGCATCATATATTTGTGCTTCCCAGTTCCTTCTAAAGTTCCTCTTAAAGCAGAGCAACCTAATGCACAAGGCTCCCATTCTGCAGTGTCTGCAAAGTGTCATTGTAGCCTAGTCAAGTCTTCAGTTGGAGTTAGTAATTCAGTCATTCTAATTTAAGTTGTTATCATATCTGCAGCTCAAAAAGCAGCATTCCGACCTGGCCATTTCTAGTACTTTCATGCTTTGGTGGTGCATATGCTCTTTTACCCTATTTTGTTCTTTGGAGCCCACCACCTCCACCTGTTGAAGAAGATGAGCTCAAAAAGTGGCCTTTGAATATTCTGGAATCAAAACTTACTGCTGCAGTAAGTAGTTCTATTTTGCCTATACAACCTCCTATTATTACATTTTTTCGCGCTTCTATGAACCGTTGAATTCTGACAAGAAAGTGAAGTTATTTTATATAAGTGACATGACCTCAAAATTGAATTTAAAGTTCAAAACCATAATCTATGACTAAGTGGCTCTTTCTTATAAAATCTGCTGCTAAATCTTAATATTTTGTAGGCATGTGGATACCTTTTATTTTATAATAATCAGTTTTTAGTTGCATGTTTATGATTCATGTACTGCATCAACCATTCGGAGATATGCTGTACTATTTCATAAAACCTTTTCTAATAAATATTATATCCCAGCGTCTTATTTTCCGGTTGCCATTTCCTACTGATTTTACCATCACAATCAAGTTGATTAGTTGGGTATCCATTGATGGCTGATTTGGGTAAGAGTCAATACCAATTTGAGGGTCAAAAGCAGAGAATCAGGTCCTAACATTATTTTTTGTTGTCTCTCCGCCCTTGCTTCTTCCATAAAACAGAACACTAATCCACAATCCTCCATTCCTACTTCTAGTTGTATTTGGCATCTAGTTTCTGCAGGAAGCTCAGAAAGTAGCAAGTACCTTGCATAGTTGCATGTCATTAGCATCAAAGCAAAGCTCTTTGCCAGTCCTTGAACAACTTTTCTTTTCATTGTTTGATAGACTAAGAAAGTTTTCCTGATCACGTTTTCCAAAACAAAAAATGCAAATTAACTTCATTAGACATCAGATTTCACTTGCTGCAGGCATAGGTATAATCATTTATGCCGGTTTAGCAAATGGTGACGTTTGGACAGAGTTTTACCAGTACTTCAGGGAAAGCAAATTTGTAAGATTGTCTATCACACGATACTCATGATTGTCAGTTTGTTGTGATCTCATGGAACTTAAAATATATTCATATTGGGAGTCAAATTTCTATGTTGCAGATTCATATCACAACCCTTGATTTTAGTCTACTATCTGCCTTTGCTCCTTTCTGGGTTTACAATGATATGACTGCCCGTAAATGGTAGGAAAACCTCTCACTTGACTTTTTACTTCAAAATTTCTGTAAGAAAAGTTAAAGAGTGCTTTTCCTATTTGCAGGTATGACAAAGGTTTCTGGCTTCTTCCCTTGTCATTGGTGCCATTCTTAGGTCCTGCTCTATATCTTGTCTTACGGCCATCACTATCAGAATTGCCTGTTACAATCAGCCAAACTACATCGGAACAAAAGTAGAATTTCATCTCTTTTCTGCAGCTGAACATATACTGACCAAAAAGAAAGGAGAAAGCTCACAGTCCAACAACAAGATCGAATTAAAGAATAACAAAGATGACGAGTATATTCATCTTCAAGATGCATCAGAAAACGATCATCCAGTAAAACTTCCCACCAAATTTTTTTTCCAACAATGATACTCATCTCATATATGGAGAAGTGGTGTATAAAATATTGAGGAATGTTGCTTGTTTATTTCTACTTTGGTTCATCCAATCTATACGAGTTTGTTTTGCAGCCTGTGTGCCCATAACTAACGTTCTCTATACGGGGGGAAATGAAAGCAGAATTCATTCGGATCCTCACATGTTCAATCATTATCTAACAGTTTCCCTAGAGATCTTCAAAAAAAAATAATGCAACCTCCATTTTGCTTATTCATGGAGTTGTAGTTCGTAACTCTAAGAAATATATTTACCCGTGTTTAAATTTATGCAATTTGAGAGAAAGGTCTATAGAACACATATTCATGCTACAAACACCTTGCCTCTGTCTTCATTAAATTATTATTGTTATTGGTGTTACAAACTTACAACCACAGTATGAAAAACCCTCCTAGAAAGTGTATTAAATACATCGATTTCACAGTTAGGGACAAGTATCTGCAAGTATTGAACTCTCCTGCAGATACTTGGTATTTTCTTTGACAACAAGATCAAAACCAAATGTTGGGCTGCAACACTTTATACCAACTAAATAGAAATGTTGTTTTGTCAAGAGATAAAGAAATTTAAGTAGCATACTTTTTTACTCATACAACTTCTGGAGTTCATCTTTGAACTTGGTCTTCAGCTGTTCCCTCTTTATTTTTAGAGCGGCCGTGACCAAACCGGACTCAGGTGTCCATGGATCTGGTAGCAATTTAATCTTTGCTGGTATTTCAAATTTGTCCAATTTTGCATCCTTTCCAACCTGCACATAGATAATTCTCAAGTTATCATATCCTCTTTCATTTTTTTCACTTCCTTCCCTACTACTAGTCCAGATAAGGCGAAGCCAACATAATAAGGTCCAGCATAGTTATAACATTTATTAACCTTTTATGTTGTTTTAGAAAAAGAAAAATAAATAAAAAGAAGATGCAAGCAAACTTAAATAGGCTTAGAAGTTGGAAACTCGGAGAAGGAGCATCAATTTTTCCTTTTTCTATATAAAAGCACTCCTTTAGTCAGAAGTTGCAGTAGTACTGTATATGTGATGCAACCATGACTGATGACACGCATGCAACAATATCTCAAACTCTAAAAGAGATTGTCATGCCTAGGATTTTTATGTGTAATGATATTGGCTTCTAGAGACGCTTACTGCACTTAAAACTTATCTCAATTTTCCAAGATTACAAAAATGAAACAAACCTTAGATAGAGACCGTTGGACCTCGCTGATGGTTTCAGCTTTGCCACATAGCTCTGGAAAATCATTATACTGTATGCCAGCTTCTTTGGCCCACTTCTCAAGAACCTTCTGTGATGGAACAAGCAGAGCTACACAATAGTTGTGAAATGGATCTGCGTATACCATCATATTGTCAACATAGTCACTTGACATAAGTGCTGCTTCAACCTGCAATCACCATTTAAGCAAAATGAGCATCCCACCTAGTTATCTGTTAGCAACTAGACGTATGGGAAAAGCATTTCGTTAATACCTTTCCAAGAGAAATATACTCCCCATGTTGAAGTTTGACTATATCTTTTTTCCTATCAATAATCTCAAGGCATCCATCAGGATGAAATTGTCCAATGTCTCCAGTGTAAAACCAGCGCATGCCCTTTTCATCAACCTGCATGCAAACAAAAGTTCATATTAATTAGTGCCCCAGCTAAAAGACCTAGTTGAAAATAGATTCAAAAACTTAACAGTTACAGACGAAATACAATGTATAGACTCAATACCTTATACACCTCATCAGTTTTCCCTGGATTGTTGAAATAGCCAGAGGTCACACTAAATCCCCCAACAACAACCTCTCCTCGAGGCATCGGTTTGTCGGATGTTGTATACCCACCTTCTTCCCAGGATACAAGCTGCAAAATTAATCTGATTATTCAAAATTTTACACTATGCACCTTGAAGAATTACCAGCAAGAGTCCAAACAAAATGTA
Source organism: Corchorus olitorius (assembly GCA_001974825.2). NCBI lineage: Eukaryota > Viridiplantae > Streptophyta > Magnoliopsida > Malvales > Malvaceae > Corchorus > Corchorus olitorius. Next base: position 33,004 of record AWUE01016709.1, read on the forward strand.
ATATATCAGATCTCCTTCAGTCAATAGGAAAATCACAAAAGTTCATCTGCTGTTATTTTTCATCACAAGCTAAAATGTGCTCGCACCAATGATTATTATACTATAATAACCTTCAAATAGAAAGCAAACATGGCCTGGATTTAAAACTCGATTCAATCTTATGGCATACCTTAATGTAACAACAAGGAAGAGGTGGCCCTACTCGGCCCACATTAGTATCATCCCACTCGGAAAAAGCAGCTCCGGCAAATGTTTCTGTCAAGCCATATCCTTGACCTATAGGAGCCCTGATGAAGAAAATTGGACATGCGAAAGAAATTTATCTTAGCTATAATCATGAAACGGTTTAAGCAATTACCAAGAGCAAGTTTAAATGATTAATCTAGGGCAGAACTGAAAGTTTAACTTCCATCTCTGTCTTGCTCTAGTGATTCGTTTCTTCATTAGAAATACTGATATCCATGTACTTTTAACTTCAATACCAACTCATTGTCAGAGCAAAACTTGAAAGTATTTTTGAAGTAAAGAATTATATATATAACAACATGTTTCCAGTAACTTTCACAATCTAAAAATGCTTGATGTAAAGTATGTAAGAAGCCAAAAATCTGTCGATCCACTTATGTTACTTTTATTATCTTTCCTAGGTAAGCAAAGCAATGTTTTCTTGTCATAGCTAACTGAGAGGCTTCATTATTTTCTGGTCCTAGAGACAATAATATACAAAGAAAAAGAGAAACTATGTCTGGTTCAAAATGGTGAATTGCACATATGATCAGAAGAAAAAGGAAATAACATCATATACAAAGAAGAAGAGACACTATGTCTGGTTCAAAAAGGTGCATTGCACATAATGATCAGCAGAAAATGGAAAAGGAAATAACATCATATAGACATATCTCTATAAAATTAGAACTTCACAAAATGATTATGTCTTCTAGTTTTATCAACTCATAATGAAATAAGAGTTCGAGGTAGTCTGGTTTTCAAGTGAACTTTTACAACCATCTAATCTTTCAATGCAAAGAATTTCTCCAAGACTACAACTAACTAGACAAACACTACTAAGCCAAGTCAAAGTAAAAAGGCAAATACTACTAAGCCAAGTCAAAGTAACAGCATGAAATGATATGCGGCGATTACAAGCACAATAAAATAGATGCTCTACTCTTACTGCATGGATATCTCTAAGCAACAAATGAGCAATTGAAGTTCATTATACCATCCACTCTAAAAACCAACCATTACACAAATGATTTCTGGCAAGAAAACTGAAACTGTTACCTTTAATATGTATAAGCCAACTATTTGGCATCAGTTCATCAAAATATAATATCGGTATCTTAGGATGACAGAATCATTACCCCATGCAAATGTTGATGAAGCGTTGGGAATTCCCTGATAAAGGAGCTCCGCCACAAAGCATAAATCGGATATGACCTCCAAGTACAGCACGTACCCTCTCAAACACAATAATATCCCACAACCATCTCTCTAGTCCCCAAGCACCAAACCAGCTTCCTTCTATAGCTGCCAGTCGCCGTTTATAAGCAATGTCAAAAAGTTTCTTTGCAACCCCTCCCTTCTCCTCAACCTACATTTAAAGGACTATTTAGTAAAGAATGAAACTCATTTATCCTATGTACTAATTACTAAACTAAAACATGGTGTGAATGCCTAAGACACTTCATAAGAAAGTCAAACTAGTACCCACCTTTTTAAGAACTCCATCTCGAACACGATCTAATATTGCTGGAACAGCTGCCATGAGAGTAGGTTTTAGTGCGGAAGCATCTCCCTTGGTCCCTTTCATAATTTTATTAGAAGTATCTGTCAATGTCAAAGGTGAACCATAGCCAATTGCAATACCTGCAGTCAGCATTACCGACTAGAAAATACACAAGTGTAAGAATAATCTCTACGACATTGATATGAACGAAGAAGAAAAGGAGGAAAAAGAAAATCAGATATGAGCCTACCTCAGCTGCTAGTTCAAAAACATGAGCTAGAGGCAAATATGCCAAGTATACATCATTCCTTCCCAGTCTTGGGATTACAGTCATAACTGCTGCAGCAGTGGCTACAATGTTTCCATGAGTTATCATGACTCCCTAACCAATTAAAGAGTATCTCTTGTTAAGATTCTTAAAGACTAGAGCAACAAATACAACTCTGAAGATAATGAAATAGCAATCCAGGCACCATGTAGTATGTAAGTTGCATAAGAAGCTTTCTTGGTAGATTATAAAGAAAAAGGTCTAATTTCCTAGACATCAGTTCAATTAACTGCATCCAAACAAAAAGTTACATTTTGAAACTTTAAATTCCAAGTAAAACTTTAATTCTACCATTTCCCCTTCGCAAGTCTATAATGCAGAGGCATAGAAATATATGTTCTCTTTCAGTATCCAACCAATAAAGGAAGACAAATCCATGAGTTGTTTCCATTCAACAAAGGTCAGTTTAACAAATTGGCTAGCGTGGTTTTTGGTGAACACTAAGCTTGCACACACAAACAAAATTCTGAAGATGAAGATAATGAACTCAATTGAGTAGCATACCTTTGGCAGACCTGTACTGCCACTTGTATACATTATAACTGCTACACTATCCTTCGAGGGTAGACTAGCAGGAACAGGAGCTCTTTCTCCGAGTTTCTCAACTTCATTGAAAGAACAAACGTTCCAATTAGATAAGCTAGAAATATTTGCAGCCTCATCATCTTCAAAGTAAATGACATTTGTGATCGTTGTTAGCCTTGAGCTTATTGAAGCCAGCTTTTTCAATTGCTTAGAGTCACATATCAAGGTTGATACCTGGGTCTGTCAAAAATTTAAAGCTTTGAATGAGAACAACAAGCATTAGAAAACAAGAAGTGACATAAAATTACAGGAATCATTCAATATACCATTTAATCCTAACTAATTCAGCCTCAGAAGACTAACATAAGTGACATATTTCTCACCTCATTGAGAGAGTGAATCAAGGCATCCTCGCCTAGTGAAGCATATATGGTGACAACTGTTATACTCTGCCTAAAGCACCCCTGGAAGTCAAAAAATAAATATGCCTGTGCATCATTAACTTTTAAGTGGAAAAAGAATGAAAATTAACAAAATAGGAAATAATAAGAAAAGAACCTTGTTTATGAAGATTATAACTATACCTGGAAGGCAATTTGCCACTCTGCTCGAGTTTCAGCAAAAATAGCAGCACGAGTATCCACATTATGACCAAAATTAACAAGACCAGATGCAAAGTTGCAAACACGACGATAAACCTGTCCATAAGTTTGCCATTCATAATCACCTAGGTGTAGCTTCTCAAACTTCCTGCCATCACTAGCAGTGACAAAATCCTTCTTAATTAGTTTTCTGGTTCCAGTAAATCGATCTCGTGAATATTTTTTACAACATTGCTCAAAAAGTGCAGCCATTGTTGTGGCCCCTGCCAAAGGAACCTGTACCAACTCACTAAATCGAGCATTGCGCACAGCATAGCCAGCTTCACCACCCACTTCTACTGGAACTCCTCTCTTTTTTCTCTTTTTCTTTCCCATGAAAAGGGCGGAAAGCAATACGGGTATTATAATGGAAACAATAACTGCAACCACAATTCCATATGTTCCATGGGTTTTCACAAATGATGACGAATACCCACTGACATCTAATCTTTCTGAAATTGGTGTGTTGAAGGTTGCTCCTTCAGAATTCTCCATTCTGAATTTTTATACCAAAAACCTATAACATTCCTTTACTGAAGACCTGATAATGAGCTAAAATACACAGAAAATCAAATGTTAGAACTTGATCAACCATTCATCGTGAAGTGATTTAAGTTTGAGAAACAGAACTTCAACCCAAAGTAACAAAAACGCCTCGGTACACGACAAAAGATGATATTACTATAACTAATTAAAAATATAATGTTCTCGACTCCTCTAGAGACCTGAACAATAACTGATTGCAAATTGAAATGGGAAAAAGTAAACAATATCAACTAATGCTTGTATGGTTAATCAACTAATAAAGAAGACGTATAGAGCTCATCTAAGCTTTCATTTTTTTCTTAATGGATTATAAATGTAAAATAAAAACAGAGATATTATTACAAAACAAAAAAAGAAGTCTAATATAAAGAAGAAATGTTTTCCGATATATGCACAAGGAAGTGGTTTATTTCCCTATTGGTACTGCAACATTTTGCCAAATGTATCGATTATAAAGAAAATTGAGAAATTGGTCATGCATGATGAGATATATACAATAACAAAAACCATTTAATAAAATAAATGCACAAGAACACATCATGATCATCCATTGTTTCTAATGAATAATTGCTTCTTGCATAAAGCAATTTCTTTTGATCCATGGAAAGAAATAAAGACTACTGGTACAAAGAGAAAAGTCCTGGTAATAAAGACAAAAACACAAACAGAAGCTAGGAAACTTGTTTGTATTCAAACTGAAGTTTCTGGCTTTCTATTGAGATAGAAAAAAGCCTTGATCAATCCAAACTAAGCCTTTTACTTTAACAAAAGACATAGTACAACTGAAGAAAATCAAAACCCAGATTCCTAAATCATCAAAAATTTCATCCCAAAGAAGAACAAGAAACAGAAAGCCAAAAAGTTGTCACCTTTGTCTTTTGCTATGTCGTCTAAATTCAGCAAAAGCAGATCAACCCCAAAAATATAAAACAAAATTGCAGCAAAAAATTTAAAAAATAAAAACTGAGACTCAAAATGAATTTTGATGAAGACTTACCTTGGAGGGAGCTCTAGATGCTCTAGAAAAAGTTGTGAGACTTAGCACTCGCAATACTTTTCTTGCTTTTTCATGAAGACATGTAGAGTATAAATACTTTTATTTTTTATGTACGAATAAAATGGAAAAAGAAAAGTATGGTGCCATAAAAGGGCATTAAAATTGAAGAAAATGACGAGTCAGATAATCAGGTTTTAATGCACTTTGAAATGGTGACCGGGATTAACTAGGAGGGTAGTTTGGGTATTGAAATTTATGAAAAGTGAACTTAAATTAGTCATAACGTTTGGTTCTAGGATGAACTAGAGACTTTTCCGACACGTATTATTGGGACAAGGAATCATAAAACCCCGAGTCGAATTTACACGTGGCGTAATGGCTGACGTCCTCTCAATGCCACGTGGATTTTTATGTTTCCCAAAAAAACCCACAATACTCGACTTTACGCCAATATAATAATTATCCAATTTTTTTTCTTTTATCAAAATAGAAGCTTTCATTTTTAAGAATAAATAAGAGATTACAAAACGCTGAGAGGAATAGTCCCGCACCACACACCATCCGGCTCTAAATTAGCTAGATTATGTGTCAACAGATTAGCTTCCCTACTAACGAACTCAAACGAACAAAAGTCGGATAAGATAGCCATATCTCTAATTTCATCAATCAACAGACCCCCTTCCCAAAAAATTGAATCATACTTATTAATCTCGCTAATTGCTACAAGGGAATCACTCTAAAAAATACAATGTTGGAGACCATATTCAGGAGCTAACTCAAAGCCAAAGAGTATCGCATGCACGTCGGCATACAAGGAATTTGCAACAAAGCTTATACTCCTCGACCCACTGACAATAACCTCACCATCATTATTCCTAATCACAACACCCAAACCTGCTTCACATGTGGCATTACAAAATGAGGCATCAGTATTTACCTTCAAAATTCCCCTAGGCGGTGGAGTCCAAATTAGGTTCTTAAAAGGCTTGTTGGTGACCTCTGCTACCTTCCTCATGGCATACTGTTCCAGAAACGTAGAAACAGAGTGAATAATGGTAGCTGGTAAAGCGCAGATATCTTCATGTAGAGCTCGATTCCTATTTCCCCAAATCAGCCACAAAGCTACAAAAACCCTCTCCACTTGTCCTACTCGTGTTGCTTTCTCAATTAGATACTCCCATAAATCACAAGACCTATCCCACTGCTCAATAGTTGGAGCTATCCATGGACATACACTCTCCCAAACTATCTTACTACATGGGCAAGAAAAGAAAACATGAAGTGCCGAGGACTCTTGATCACCACAAACAGCACATACATCTGAAATATCTAATCCACGGTAAATGAGATTACTCTTAACAGGAAGAATATCCCATGCCACCCTCCAGATAAAATGTTCGATCTTCGGCATTACCTGGGTAGAACAAATATGTCTCCACAACTGCGACCTCGCCTCAGCAGGATAATCGGCTCTTCCCAATAAGCCTCTTGCCACATGATAGGTCGATTTAATCGTAAAAACCCCAAGCTCCGACGCGTTCCAAATCAACCGATCCTCCACACATTGCCTCGGAATCACCAAACTCAATATTCTATGAGCATCCTCCTCAGCAAATAAGTCAAGAACCATATCACACTTCCACATCCTAGACTCAAAATCCATCAATGAAGAGACTTGTAGATCAGGCATATTCGCAACTATCCAAGGAGAAGGCCGAAGGGATGGGGGATTATTAATCCATCGATCCCTCCAAATATTTAGCTCACCAGACCCCACTCTAAATCTGGAGCCTTCGATGATAACTCGTATCCCTGCCATTAAACTTCTCCATGGAAAAGAAGGGTTAAAAGCAAGGCTTGCCGATAAGAAATTTCCCATAGGATAATACTTTGCTCGAAGCACTCTAGCACAAAGTGAATTGGGATTTTGTAGCACTCGCCATCCTTGTTTAGCAAGTAAAGCTAAATTGAAGGCCTCGAAATCTCGAAAGCCTAACCCCCCCATCTAGCTTCGAAACACATAAAGAATCCCAAGTCTTCTAATGTATTCTTTTTCTATCAGAAGTAGTGCCCCACCAAAACCTTGCTATCATAGAATTTAATTCTTGCAGAAAGGATTTCGGAAACAAAAACACACTCATAAGATACACTGGAATAACCTGCGTCACTGCCTGTATCATAACTGCCTTTCCTCCGCGAGAGAAGAGTTTTGAATTCCAACTAGTAATACGCTTCTGAAGACGCTCCTTAATAAATTGCAATTCCCTTTTCTTCGAGCGGCCTATCATAATTGGGAGGCCCAAATACTTATCGCTGTCCAGGATCTGTCAAACTTCAAGAAAGCCCATTATTTCATGTTGAATCACCAAGGAAGTATTAGCACTAAACAATATCGAAGATTTGTCTATATTAATCTTTTTCCCCGACGCCTATTCGAATCTTTTAAGCAACATCAACATTTCTTCACATTCTCTCTTCGAAGCCCGGAGAAATAAGAGACTATCGTCTGCAAAAAAAAAAGATGCGAAATCTTTGGCGCTGACTTTGAAATCGAAACCCCATGGATTTGACCATTCTCAATAGCAGAAGAGAATAACTTAGACAAACCATCCATACGAAGAAAAAACAAATAAGGGGAAAATGGATCCCTTGTCTTAAACCTCGGGTAGGTCGAAAACATTTTGCTTTGCTTCTCATTAATAATCACAAAATAAGTTACCGATTCCACACACGCCATCACCAAAGAAATCCATCTCTGCGGGAATCCCATAGCCCTCATAGTCTTCTTCAAAAAAGCCCACTCCACCCAATGATAAGCTTTAGTAAAATCCAATTCTAAAGCCATATGACATTGTCTTCCACTCCTTTTATTTCGCATAAAATGTACTGTCTCGAATGCTATCATAACATTATCATAAATCATCCTTTTGGGTACGAAGGCACTTTGGTTCTCTCCAATTATATCCGGGAGAATAGCCCTCAACCTACTAGCTAAAACCTTCGAGACAATCTTGAAAATTACATTACAAAGACTAATTGGGCGAAAGTCTTTAGCAGACAGTGGAGAGTCAACTTTCGGAATCAAGACAATATCAGTGTGGTTAACATCCGGAAGTGGCTGCCCATTATTAAGGAAATCAAGAACAAATTTAATCACATCATTACCTACGACATTCCAACAGCTTTGAAAAAGGCGGGAGACATTCCATCTGGGCCAGACGCCTTTGAGAGTGACATTTGAAATACAGCCTCTCTAACATCCTTGGTCGAATACTCTTTCTCCAATGAGCGACTCATATCTTCAGTAATACGACAATCCATATGTCGAAGGACCTCATGAATAGCCAAGTCAGTCGAGATAAGAGAAGAGAAAGTACCTTTAAAATACTCTCTGAAGATAGCTTCGATCTCCACCGGATCTGTACAAGACACCCCATCATCATTGTCGATACAGGAAATCCTTTTCCTCTGTTTCCTTGACGAAGCCATAGCATGAAATTATTTCGTATTCCTATCACCTTCTTGTCACCAATGAACTTTCGAGCGTTGCTTCCATAACACCTCCTCTTGATGCTGCAAACTTTCTAACTCAAATTTACACTTTACAAAACGATCACGATCGCCCGACCTGCCACAACTATAGAGTTTCTTAAATTCCTTTTGTTTGGCTGCAATATTACGTTGTAAATTACCAAAGTGATCCTTGTTCCAATTTGCCAAATAAACACTACAGGCAGCGATTTTTCCTTTATCCCACTATCTTCATGCTTGTTGGATTATCGAGTGAAAAGAATCATGAGCAATCCACATCTGCTCAAATTTGAACCCTCGATTTCTATGCCTTGAACCATCCTCCTGATCCGAAATTGTTAAAAGCAAAGGAAGGTGATCTGACTTGGTAGTAATTAAGTGTCTCTCCATAGAACAACCAAAACGCTGCCACCAAAATGGATTAGCTAGGCTACGATTTAGCCTTTCAAAAATTAATTCCCCACCAACTTTTCTAGACCAAGACATCAATGGGCCAACAACATGTAACTCCTTTAACTCACAATCGGCAATAACTTCATTAAACAAATTCATTTGTCTTACTGGTCTCAACATGCCACCCTCTTTTTCCAAATTATACCTTATCTCATTAAAATCCCCTGCACAAAGGCAGGGAAGAGAGGAAGAGCTACAAAGTCTACGCAATAAAGACCAGGATTCATGTCTCCTATACGTATTCGGTTGCCCATAAAAACCAGTAAAACGCCATTCATCAATATCATTAACACCAATGCAAACATCAATATGAGAAATAGAGTAAGACAAAAATGAAACACATTCATTAGAAGACCATAAAAATGCAAGGCCACCCGACCTACCTACACTATCAACAGCAAAACAATACTCAAACCCCAAACGGGATTTAATCCATTCCATTTGGCTACTACTACACTTAGTTTCAGAAAGAAAAACAAAACGGGGATTATTACACTTTATTAAATTTGCAAGATAACGAACTGACCGGGCCGCCCCAAGACCACGACAATTCCAAGCCAAAAGACTCATTGATCCCGGCAGAGATGGTGTCCACCGCCCATCTCCGCCGCTTGAAAGTTTTAACCATCACGTTGAGCACCATCATCTCTATCATCCCCTGCCTTTGTAGGTTCACCAGCAACTTCACGAGGCACATAAATATCGGCCCCAAACCCATCATCATCCTGACCCGAGAAATTAAGAGCCCCATCCTTTGACCGTTTATAAGCCCCAACATCACTGCCATTAAAAGTAGAAACATGTGAGTTACGCTTCTGCCCAATTTTCAGATTTGGCTCAGATCCTAAAGCTTCAAAAGAATAGCGATGTGACACTCTTGCCGATTTCTTCCAACGTCTGACTTTCTTTGCAACAGTCACCTGATTAGCTCCAAACACAAAAGGCATCGAGGGAGAAGAGGAACTTGCAGCAATCGGGATAAAAGAAGCAGTCTTATGCTACGGACTAGTTTGATCTTGCAACCGACTTGTTTGGCCCACTAAGTTAGGACTAGCAGCATCTTTATTTGGACTCAAAATAATGAGCCGACCGCGCACTTTATATTGGGCCAACGATAGAAACCCAACTCCAGGAATTGTTGAGTCCAACGCTGGGGGACAAAGTTCTTTAGCCCGAGTCTTCATTTTCTTGCCCACTGAAGGTGGAGTCGAGGACTCACCCACCCCTTCCACCAAACTGTTGCGCAACGACATCCCATAATTATTGCCTTGTATTTGCTTAAAACCACCCACCCTTTCCTTAAAAACAATCAAAACCTCTTTCTTCCCCATAAATCGTTCCTCAATTTCAGGATTCAATCCCACGTTCCGAATAAGCTGCCGACGAGAATTTGCCTCCTCCCCTTCCACGTCCTCCGTATTATGCGCCAACAACCCACCATTCATTTTGGAGATGATTTCACATGAAACATCTTCATTCGATATTGCACGCGCCGCCAACCTAGAGCGAATAAACAGGCTATCAACGTAGTTACGAAAAGCCCTCGCCCGGCTGGACAAAGGACCCGAAGCCACTTGCCCGGATCTTGGGCCCTGTCGAATCCCACTAAAGCCGCCACCACCTAATCGGAAACTGATAGACGCCGCCCCTGGAGAATGTTTTGCCTTGATATCTGGAATCTCAGCTCTCAATTGATCAGTGAATCTCTTCACCACCAACCCTTGATTTTTGAGCATTGCAATGCCAAGAGGACAATCTGCATCAAGGTGTATCAATAGCCCACAAACTCTACAAAAACAGGCAAATTTTCGAACTTAAATCTTACTGGTAATTCTCCATAAGGAGTTGTCATGGTAGTACCCTCCTTCAATGGAAGTTTAACATCAAGCTTTACCCAGACTCGCAAGAATCTTCCACAACTCTCATCCACCTCCAACACATTACCATCGTTGTCCCAGTTATCCAATTTTTTAGTCACAACAATATTCGACTTTTATAATAATTATTATTATTAGTATATATACTCCTTCTTATTCAAAATAAGTAATACACTAATAATATTATACATAACATGGCAATGATTAGTTGGTTTTACATTTAGTAAAAAATCACTTAAAATGGCATAATTACCCTTCTAAAAATTTTTAAAAACAATTAGATAAATCTTCTCACCATTCTCAACTTTCCAAGACTAATTAAAGGTTCAACCATCTTAATTAACATTTTACCACCTAAAATTAATCACTCAACTAGGGTATATATGGAAAAAAATTACATATTGCATTGGTTTTGTAAGTGTCTCACTTATTATGAAAGACTGCAAAACCTAAAATGTATCACTTATTAAATGAGAGTATATTTTTTTACTAAGAGTTTAAATTCTATTAGAATCATCCTAAAAATGAGTGTTTTTAGGATTTCATTAGGATGGTGCAACCTAATCAAATCTGAATCATCATAAAATCCTAATTTACATCATGCTACACCTAATTAAATTTTTATTAATTACCTTAACCTAATCTTTTATTACGCTTAAGCAACCGAAGAAGGCCTTGAAACCCAAGACGAAGAGTTTGAAGGTGAGAGCCGACGGCCGATCAGTCCGACGAATAAAAGCAGAAATGGGAAAGGTGAGGGAAGATTAGAAAGGGATAAGAGAGGAGCACGTATTGGAAAAAGATTTAGAGAGGTTAAGCGTCAACGTGATCAACTAAAAAAGGAAACTGAAATTATTATGAAGCATACTGCTTGCAATCGGATTCAGCTTATGTTCAATATCTTGCGAGCCCGCCAAGACGGGGTTTTGATCATAAAGATGAAACCCTCGCTAATTAATCTTAATTAAGGTTGAGGTAATTAATAAAAAATTAATTAGGTGTGGCACGGTGTAATTAGGATTTCTTGATAATTCAAATTTGATTAGATAACACTATACTAATGGAATCCTAAAAACACTCCTCTTTAGGATGATTCTAATAGAATTTACACCCTTTTACTAATTGATAGTAACATTGTAGTAGTACTAGTATTATCGTTTTGAGTTTGACCGGTGAGCAAAGTTGTTAGTTTCGTACCGGACCATGTTTCGGTTTTCTTAAAAAGAATGGTATGTGTCGGTTTCGATGGTTTCGCCATATCGTTTCGGACATTCCGGATTAGTATATATATGAAAACATATTAAGATTTATATAATATACAAATTAATTATATGATATATAGAATTATATATTTAGCATTTAATATTTATAATAATACTTTCAAAGGTCTATTAAACTGTTAAAAGGCAAATTTTTATGGAAGGAGTCGATTAAATCTTTGAGTTAATTTAGAAAGAAAAGTAAAATAATAGAAAAAGTGGGGTAAATTAAGTACGTATGATTTAGTTCTTTTGTTTTTATTAGTTGAAAAGTCAAAAAACCTCAAACTTTAACATTATTTAATTATTAAAATGCCAAATTGAGTCTTTGAGAAAGTAAATTTAGGTTTCAGGCGAAATCCATGTTTTCGCCGAAATCGACCGAAAAGCACTAGTATCACCGAAACCGTACGAAATCACCGAAATTTAAACCGGTACGAAACAAATAGTCTACTGGTATCGGTTATAAGGAAAATCGACGCGTACCGACCGAAAACCCCAATACCGGTACGAAACTAACAACTTTTCCGGTGAGGCTTAGGACTAGGAGGCACACGCCTCGATAGTTTTGCAATAAATGCCTCGAACATTCTGATTCTGTTGGATTAAGTATCATTTATCAAAGTGATAAGAATTGGCAAAAAAAATATTAAAGAATGAACAAGAGTATACCAAGGAAAATTAAAGGAATTAAAAAAAATCAATAATAGTAGGTGACATTAGTGAACCGATCGAGGAGAAGAATTTCAATAGTCATCTCATGTTTCAATCCTGAATGGAAAAAATTGGAGAGTTTTTTCATTTGAGATTCAATGTGACTCGGTTTGAAAAAAAAGTCGAAAGTTTAATATGATTGTCCAATATAGTAGGAAATTGTACTCATATACTATGAAATAATGTAATGATTTCGTTAGATTCAATTTTGCCAAATACATGTGGAATGTGGAAAGTGTCAGTTGTACATATATGTAGCCAGTGGCCTTCCCTTGTTCTGTTCCCAATAACAAGTTTCTGAGATCTCAACACTCAACCCTTTAAATAAAACAAGACAATGGAGCAATTGACTTCCAAGTTCCCAACAATTACAATTTGTCACACATTTTCCTTTCTTTTTTTTTTCTTTTAAGAAAGGGTCCTCCTAACGGGTAGCTTATGGATTAGTTATATATGAAACACAAACACTCAACACAGTTCTTAGGATTCAAGACTATCGTCCCATTGTAAACCCTAGCTACTCCCCACCCTCTCTCTCTCAGCCTCCTCCCTTCAAATTTTTGTTTTCCTCCTCCTCCTCCTGACTCTTTTGTCAAGGGGAGGAGGAGTCTGATCTTTTTTACTTTTATTTTAGAATAAAGTCCCAGATCTATTGATCTGTTGGGTTTAGTCAGTTTCTTGAGTCAGTTCAGTTTTTTTGAGTCAATTAGTTTGAGTCTGAGTCTGGCTTTTGTCCAGTTTTTAGTTTGCAATAGATTGAAAACAGTTTGCCTTGTCGGAATGGTTTTTCTTTCTGATCAAAGGGTGGGTGATGATGATCCTCGAATCAGCCACTTTTTTATCGCTGTTGAAAGCTTTTTCTTGGATTCACCGAGAAGCAAAAGTGATGGAGTGGTGGACATGCGAAAAATCTATGAAGAAGGTTCGAGACTCCATATAATCATCAAGACGACTCATCTGATCAGGGAGCAAGACCTAGATCTAGATCTAAGACAGGAGCATTCTTCTCAATTTATTGTAATTATGAATATTATCTTTGTAATTTCATTTTCATAAATGAAAATTACAATCTTTTTTTAAAAAATAAATAAATAAATAAATAAGACTATCGTCCCATTAAAAAATACTACTTTGATTGACATAAAATGGTTACTCATCAAAAAGAAGAAGAAGAAGAAGAAGAAGAAGAAGAAGAAGAAGAAGAGCTGCCATATTCATAATTAACAAAAATAGCATAACTTTGAGTTCATTGCTGGGCAAAGATCAAGGAACATGAAAAAGTACAAAAAGTAGTAAGCAATAATGGTGATTACGATTCCCACAATAAGATTTACTGGATTAATTCTCAATCTTTCGGAACCATTTGGTATAGCAAACAAAGAATTAGAACAGAAAACATTATTTTATATTCAATATAAATAATCTACCAAAGGAATTTTTATTTAAATTCCATTAACAAGATCAGTGGAACTTTTAAGTAACTCCGGGGATTTACATTTTTCAGTCTCACCAATATGCATTTGAACTTAAAAAATATGCCCCAATCAGCCAAGCTTCAAGCACTGAATTATTTCTTATAGCTAGTTTGGAGAATAAGAATGGATCTATCGAGCGTCTAATTATAATGAAATTTACATGTTCAATAAGGTTGCCTCTATGATTGGGATGATAAAAACCCTCTAATTTTGCAATCAACATTCAGTTCATATGATTTTGAAAAAGAAATAGCTAGTATGCTTCTCCCGTTCTTAAGTTATAAAAAGTCCATATGTTCACATTTAAGGAGGCAAACTCTTAAGTTTTTTCTTTTGAGAAATACTCTTAAGTTTTTTAGTGGACCCTTTTGTATGTTTTTCACATTAAACATTACATTTCTCTGTTATTTTTCCTTTTCAAAACTGTTGGAACTAAAAATTTCTTGGTTTGTCAATACCAATATTCCAATTTTGGCACAGAACAATTAGTAGACCAGTGAATTTGAAGGCTCTTAAACAAAGTCTCAGAAATATACATATTTTGCAGCAATATCTTGCTTTCTTTAGGCAATCAATTATGACAATATTATAACTTAGGCTGAGATTATATTTTATTATAATAATTTCTGATACACCCTGACCAGTAGGCTTTTGCACTAAAAATACATACATGTCTCAAGCTTCAAGAGGGATTGAAACATCTATATAGATAGTTTTCAGTATAAGAATAATGAACTTATCGAGGCTCTAATAATGATAAAGTTACTTCATTCTTAGAAGATGATGATCCATAATTCCCAGGTGAAGAATTTGCTTCAAAGGGAATACTGTTATGAAGCAAAAAACCAGGTTGTTTGGGAGGAGGCAATTCATAATTTTCACTTCCCAACATCAATACCACTATTGACATGCTTGGTCTCCACTCAGGATGTTGTTGCACACATAGAAGGCTAATGTGGATGCATCGTAAAACCTCAGACTCATTGCCGATTTCTACTAAGAAAGCATTGGCAACTTCCAAAGGCTTTCCTTCTTTCCATAATCTCCATGCCTTAAAAAAAAAAAAAAAAAAAAAAAACTATTGGTCATTTATCAGTTTCAAGATTTCAGTAAGAAAATTATAGATAATGAAAAGATACTTACATGCTCAACAAGGTTGCCCCTGTGATCGGGATGAGAAAACCCTTTATTTTTTGTCGCGCTTATTATCTCCAACAATAATATACCAAAGCTAAAAACATCTGATTTTACCAAAAACAGCCCATCGATGGCATATTCTAGAGCCATATAACCACTGCAGCGGCAATGACATTGACATTGTCAGAGGAAAGCATGCATTGTTGTATCAAATTCTATAGCATAATATGCCACTTACTAAGTCCTGTTGGAGTTAAACCAAGCCCAATAATATTTTGGGTATTTTGTTATTTAGTTGGATTTAATATTTTAATTAAGAGTTATTTTATTTAGTGGGTCCATTAGGGTTTTAGAATTTTCTAGTATAAATAAGGAGTTATGTTTAGGGTTTCAGATGAGACTCAAAGAAAGCTACAGGATATGTGAGGCTTGGGAAATTGCCCAAAGAATGCCTCTTGTGAAACCCAGTTAGGGTTAGTTTTAATGCAAAGTTTTCTGCTGAAGTCTTGAGATTGTCAAAAATTAACTTTGAAGGTTTGTGGGATTCCAGTTTGGATGCGAAATTTTCTGCTAAAATTTTTAGATTATCAAAAATTGATCTTGATGGTTTATTTGCAAAAACAGTTTTTGAAGATAGTGCGGTTGATAAAATTGCACATGTGGGTCAAGAAAAAAATTCAATTGACGATATGTTGGTAGAAATTTTCAGTTTGGATCAGGTTGAATCAGAAATTGTTGATTTCTTGGGGATTGAGAAAATTTTGAAGTCTGGATTTATTGCTATGGAATTTTTTGGTGAAGAAACAAACATGAAAGATTTTGGTGCTGATTTCTTTCATGATGAATGGGTGAAGATGGATCAATTTTTTGAAACTAAGAAACAGTTTGGCAAGTTTGAAGATGAAGCAGTTCCTCGTGTGAAGATGAAAATCCAATTTGACTGTAAGAAGAAGATGCTACATGCTTTGACAACAGCAACAACAATTGCATTGAAGATTCTGGCGATTGATGACATTGGTTCATGGATGAGGCGATTGATGGCATTGGTTCATGGATGATGAAGAGCTTGGTTTAAGGGAGGTTATGTTGGAGTTAAACCAAGCCCAATAATATTTTAGGTATTTTGTTATTTAGTTGGATTTAATATTTTAATTAAGAGTTATTTTATTTAGTGGGTCCATTAGGGTTTTAGTATTTTCTAGTATAAATAAGGAGTTATGCTTAGGGTTTTAGATGAAACTCAAAGAAAGCTCCAGGATAGGTGAGGCTTGGGAAATTGCCCAAAGAATGCCTCTTGTGAAACCCAGTTAGGGTTAGTCAAGAAAATGTTGTTTGTGTGTTGGAACCTCCATTAAAATTGTTTTTGTTCTTGTTGAGTGAGTTTTTCAATTAATAAAAAGTTCTTTGTGTTTTGTGTTTTGGTGTTTTTCCCCTCTCAATCAAATTTAAAAGTTTTTGCTCCTACAAGTCCCAACCACCCTGTTTGTATTGGCTTCAGTCTGGTCTCCTCCAAAACTTCTTGCCAAGCCAAAATCTGAAATTTTCGGGTTCATCACGCTATCAAGCAGAACATTACCGGCTTTTAGATCTCTGTGAATGATCCTTAGTCTAGAATCTTGATGAAGGTAGAGCAATTCTCTAGCAATGCCACATATTATTTGGAAACGCTTGGCCCAATCTAACACTTCGCATCTTCTTTTATCTAACAAGCATTGGACTCAAATTATCAAATATCTTATTTGATCTTTTTTAGGCACAAAAATGAATTTTGTTCATATATAAGTCAAAGCCATATGAAATCTGAGAGTTTAATTAGTCATACCAAAAATGAATGAATCAAGGCTTCTATTAGGCATGTATTCGTAAACCAACATTTTCTCCTCTCCATGAATGCAGCACCCAAGAATCCTGACAAGATTCCGATGCTGAAGTTTGGCAATCAACTCTACTTCATTTCTAAACTTGTTCATTCCTTGTCCAGAGCTTTTTGAAAGTCTCTTCACAGCAATTTCTTGTCTATTTGGAAGTGTCCCCTGGAGAATGACAACATCTTTAATGAGCATTAAATGAAGATAAATTCTCTGTGTTCTAGTAATATGCAGCAACTTTACCTTATAAACAGGTCCAAAACCTCCTTGACCTAGCTTGTTATTAGAAGAAAAACCATCAGTAGCTCTGCTTATCGTCCCTAGCTCGAAAACTTCAAGCTCCAAATCTTCATTCTCCCCTTTATCTGAATCAGTAGTTAAAAATTAAAATAAGCTGGCACAGTAGCAGTCACCATAAAAAATTGCTTGCTTTTTTTTATGCATGAATAATCTCATTATCAATTTATTGAGTTTTTGAAGATTACAAATTTGATAAGATATAGATGGCAAAATATTAATATTAGTGTTTCCTTGGGAACACTGGTATGAGCAAAATGATACTACCATTTTTGATGTTACCTTTTAACATTCCCCTGCCTCTCCCAATGTAGTAAATGACTATAATAAGTCCCAAAAGAAAGGCAAGTGGTGTTGCAATTATCAAGGCAAGCTTCATCCTGTGCTTATTTTTCAGTTCTTCTGCATATAATCAATGTTGACAAAGGAACATTATCACAATTAGATCTAATCAAGAATAAGTTCGAGTGTTGTGTTTTGTCAATATAAAGTGATAAAATCCCATGAACATCCTTAAGTGAAGCTAAAGTAAACTAGTACTTAATTCTGAAGCAGAGACTCTAATGTAGAGCTCTTGTCCATATGATTGGTCGTATTGTTTAATATCCATTAGATCACCAAACCACATGGCGCAACCACTAGTTGTTCCTCATGTAATATATAAGTTAGTGTATGCCACACAAGAACAGTTTCTCAAGCACCTCGCCCTACATTCCTTGAGATTTATGCTGCTTTTGTTCACCCAAGAATGTGTTGCATCTGGCGTTTTCACATTCTGAATTCTGATGAATCCGTCTTCTCCACTTTGACAGTTTAATGGCTTATTACGCATACACCCTTGAGACAATCCGATTGGTTCCATCTTTCAGGTGATCTAGGCCTGAATGCTTTCAAACATTGACAAACAGGAATCTTAGAAGGATCACAGGTCCCATTTGGGCCACAACGTCCATATGTGTCACAGTTGTTATTTGGATGAACTGAATACATTTGCCAAGCTTGAGTTTCTGGGTTCCACGTGTATCTCCGTCTTTCTCCTCCAGTTTGCTCCAAAACAACGCTTGACATGACAGATTTATTTTTGAGGAAATTTATGTAGTACACCTCTTCTTCATTCCAGATAAAGTCATAAGTATAAAACGGATTGTTTCTAAAATAAATTGAACCGGTAAATCCCTCGCCATTCCATAGCCCACTTCGGACATACTTTACTGAGCCTTTCTGAATCACCATCTCTAGATTGCCTTGGAGTTCTATCCCATAAGTAAGGTCCCCAGGAGATGGGTCATCCGCGTTTTTCCAGGCTGCTAGTCTTCGAGACAGACCAATTCTTAAGTCCCAACCAAACTTCATCCCTGGTAACAGCGTATCAGTTAGGTAATCAAAGCTTTGCCACCAATAATTCTCTGAATCACCAATATCATCTTTGACAACAAGATTGCCAGAATTCAGGAGCTGCAGTGTCGGATTCCGAACTCCAACTCCTCCTGTCGAATTGACTGACCAAACAGTTGTTCTGTTTTGGGCTTGAAGCACAACTTTTCCGGTAGTTTCAGTCTTGAGCAGGCCGGTGGAGTCAGTGATTGGGGTCATCCTGTTTGCGACCCAGACAACAGTTTGTTCGGGAATGTTTTTGTACCAAATTCCCAAGTACCTGTTCTTGGAACTTCCTTGAGTGAAGAAACCCAATTCGAAGCTTCCATCATTGGAGACCAAGGTCATCCCATCTGTAAGTGAATCAGACGGAGAAATCATGTCGAGGGCATTGGAAACTTTTGAGAAGATGATGGTAAGGAAAAAAGTAGTAAAAACCAGAGAAAGAATATCAATGCCCATAGATTTCGATTCTGAAAGACTAGTTTCTTAGCATATTAGTATATATATCCATTGGTTCAGCGACCGTTCAAATTGGTATTTTTTTTTGTCAGAGGTATTGAGTGACCTTAAGGACTTAAAAGGTTAAAATCATGCATTAGGCATTCAGGCATTGGATGGCCGATTGATGAACGTTAGCGAAAACTTCAAGTCTTGGTCATGATCTTCGTCAATCATGAAAGAGACTGAAAAAATTGTCTTCATTAACGCATACATGCATCGCCCCACAACTTTGAATATTATGTCAGAAAATGTCCATTGACGTCTAACTTGCTAGACTTGTTGCCTAGTAGAAAAATCTAATGACCAAGAAGATTTGCCAACATTTAATTAACAACTAATGCTTGAGGAATAGTCAAATTTGTGGGTGAATCTTAAACCAATTCCCTATCAAAATCTGGTTCATTATTACAAAGTTTGGGTTCCGTAGTTTCTAGCTCTAAAAAGAATCTCAGTTCGCATATTTCACCTTGACTGGCAACAGAGAAAACTTGTATTTTGTCTTAATCTAAGGAGATGACTTATGACATTTGATATCTGCAGGGAACCTGGAATTTTAACATTCAATTCTGATGTCTGAACGGGCTTTTTTCATGAAAGTGTTAATGGGTTTATTATAGGTGCATAAAAATTCTATCATTATATTACTTTATTATTATTATATATATACATTATTATTATTGCTATAAATAAATTTTTTCTTATCATTGGCTTTAGTCCATTGACGTTTCCAGGGTAGTTTCCTTGGTCAGCATCACTTAGTGCCCGTTTGGCCTAACTTAAAGCTCTTTTGAAAAAGTGCTTCTGGAAAAAGTTTCAATTTAGAGATTCTGGCTTTTAGTTCAAAAACAACTGAAAAAAACACTTCTGGATTTTCCGTTTGGCCCAGCTTAAGCTTTTTTCAGTAGATAAGCTGTTAAATAAGCTGGGCCAAACGGACCCTTATTCTAGTCTTTTAGTCATTTTGTTGCCCCACTTCTGCGCCGCGTGTTCCATTCCCCCTTCAATATTGTGCGTTTTCTTTCTTCATCAGGCTTCTTTCTCTTCCATTCCCACTTGTTGTTCCCATGTCTCACTTTCCTCTTCCTTTTCGTTTCTTGGGCACTTATCGCTTTTCTTTTCCACATTGTTTTTTTTGCTTCACTATATATTTCTCTTCACCTGTCGTTTTTGTATTTTGCCAACTTTAAATTTTCCCCCCTCAATCATTCTTTGTTTCATCTGTGCTCTTGCATCACCTGCGATTTATGCACTCTTTGCTTTAGATTTATGCATGTTTCTTTCCTTTATTAGTTGGTGTTCTTGCATTCCTTTCAATTTCCTGCAATTTCTTTGCTGCTTTAGTTTCCTGCCTCCATTTTCGTTTTTCCGTTATCCGCTTTCTTTTTTGTTTTCCTGCATGTCAATTGATTCATGATTTCTTTTCTATATTTTTGTTTCAATTTTTCTATTTCTGCTGCCAGGTTTGGTTTGTTCAATTTCTTGCGTTTTATGTTCCGTTCTATGAGTTATCATGCCTATTATTAGTTCATGTTATGGATTTTTCGTTCTAATGTCGGTTGCCCTCTTGGGCCATTGAAGTTTGTTGCAGCCTTTCTCCTCTCTGCATTCATGTTCTTTTTCACCATGGAAGAATCGTCCACGGACAAGGTATTGCATCTTACTTTTGGGATTCCCTCTTCACTGTCATTTCAATTTTGTGTGTCCCATTGCTTTGCTTAATTGATGTCAGTATTGTTCTCTCTGCTTGGATTAGTCTTTGAAATTGTGACATTCCTTGACAAAATATTATGTAGGATGAAAAAATGTTTGCTGAATTCTTTTGACATGATGCTGAAAACTATTTTTATGGGAAATTCATGCTTTATTGGACCTTGATTTAATTTATTCATGGTTTTGTCTGAATTTCAATCTTTTTGTTGATATCAGTTGATTTAAGAGATAATCAAATGATTGTTGTTCTAGAGACATGGGAAAATATGTTTGCTGGAATATTTTAACATGATGCTGGAGAATGATTTTATGGGAACTCATACTAGAAACAATCCCCTTAGTGAGTCATGATTGCTACAATTCTTTATTTCCATCTTTGTGGATTTATATTATTGCTTCTCCAATTATTAGTTTTCCCTGTGCTAATGACATGTTGGAACATTTTGTTTTTCCTTTGTTAAATCTTAAGAGGATTTTATAGTCTTTTAAAGCATCCAAGACAATGCTGGATTGCTTATGTTGGGAATTGGATGTTAGTATTATGATATAGGTCGATTTGTATGACTGACTAATAATAAGAAATGTTAATTGAACCTGAATCTGTTTTTCATTCCTTTGCATAGATCCAATAGCAATTTAACATATAAATACTTTTTTTCTTCATCTTGAAGGAGTAGTTTGAATCCTCTGTCAAGTGTTTCTCTCATTGACTAATGACTATGATTTCATTGGGTAAGCATCCACCTTCTGGTGATTTTTCCAAACCCTCAATTATTGGTCAAATATTTTCTATCCGAGAGGAATGCTTTTAGAACTGTGTTAGTTTGGAAGGGAGTAATTCAGTTGGTTAGAATTGAAACTAACTACTTCAACTCATATTAGTTTCTTACTATGCTAATTTTGATCAGTGTGTTCATTAATTTAATTTTTCCACCCTATAAATATTAAATTTTACAAATTTCTTTTATGCCAGTTGCTCATGCACATATTGGAGGCTGCTTTTAAGGGTAATTCATATATGGATGCTTTGCTATAAAGGTTTGCATGTTATTCTAATTTAGTTTCAGGTTCTTAACTCTTATCAGTGTTAATATGCAGCTGAAATCAAGTGAACTGAACTGAGATAAATATAGTTAATTAATGTATTCATTTTATATATGTGCCATAGTCTATGAAGGCAATATAGATGCATAGGTGATGTTAATAATTCCACCATGTTTATTGTAGAATTGAAAGTAAATGAATTCGAGCCTTCAAGGCATTGTCTGAAGTTATATAAGACTTGCCTTTTCTTTAATTTCCTTGCTTTGCCTTCATGTTTGTTTATCGTGGAATTTGGAATGGATTGGTAAGGGGTCGTTTGGCATCGTTTTCGTTTTTCTGTTTTTTGTTTTTATTTCGTTTTCGTTTTATTTTTGTTGCGCTGTCAATTTTTGAAAATAAAAACATGTTTGGATATACATTTTGGTTGTATATTTTTAAATAAAAAAGTTTTAAAAAAATGGTTAAAAAACATGTGAGTTACTGTTCATCATTGTGCTTTTGTGTTTTGGAAGTGTTTTGGAAAAACATGAAAACACAAAATTCTTGCTTCCACTTTTTTCCAAAACACTGCTTCTGTTTCCAAAATTTTTGAAAACAGAAACAGTCTGCCAAACATGTTTTCACTGTTTTGTTTCCAAAAACAGAAAATTGGCAACTAAAAACAGGAAACGGAAACGATGCCAAACGAGCTATGAGTTTTTTCATCCCCCACTTTATCAATCTCCCATGCTAAATAAGCATGCAAAGTATTTACTATCCTAGACAAAAAGTTGTTTGCTTCTAGAAGGATGTTGCAGTTAAGGTCTATCTTGCGCGTTAATACTAGCACTCAACATTAGAAGACTACAAAGGAGGTATTCAGAAATCTCTTCGACTTCTGAATAGATCAGTATCATGTGGGAAATTGATCTTTCATCTTTAGCATTCTTTTGCTTAAAAGAATGACTTGAAATTGTCAGTTTTTTCCAAGGTAATTGAGGGTTCTATATTTGTCTTAGGGGCAATCAACTAATGATTATTGTTACACACTTTCATAGAAAAATGGTGTTTCAGTGGCATATTATTGTTTTTCCTACAACTGGATTGATTATGCAACACATTTGAGTAATAGATGTAGCATCATTTGTTTGTGCTATTAAAAGGTTTGTGAATGCTGCTATATTTGTGATGATAAGAATTGTGTCAATAAAATCCACACAATGTTGGGATTATAATTGGGAAACTGTATGTGTTAGATCACAAAGCATGCGGCAGTTTATGATTAGCATCTCTTGTTTGTTCCCAAATATAGGTAATTGGTAGATTGTTTTATGTTGCTTGGGATAACACATTTGATTCAAAGTGTTTTAATTTATTTTGATAATTTATTCCTTTTGATATGAAAATTGCAGAGTGGTTGCTGTTGCAAATTTATAGTACAATGACTCCATTTTTTACGGGGAGAGATAAAAGTTCAAGTTATGTTTGGTGCAAAGCAAAGAAAAGGTTGAAAGTTGAAGAGTAATTGCTGATGCAAGGCAAAGAAGAAATTGAGATTGATCACTGACACAACTACAAGCGGCTATGGAGATAGAGGCTACAATCTTTGATTAGGATCTTGTTGACCCCTTTTCAATAAACTCATTAGTTTTATCCAGGGAATATTTTCTGCCATTGATTTCTATGGCCCCTGTTTGATATTGAAGTTAATCTCTTGAGCTACCAGAACTATTAAACAAAACAATCTATCATATTAATTAAAATATTAAAATGTTGTTATTTACATGCCTACCTATATTTGATCTGCTTGCTTATCTGTTAAGAGTGTTCATTTGCTCAAGAACTTGCATTTGCACAGTGTGGGAAGAATCTAGTACTCATATAAATCCGTCATCATTACCCCCTCATTAATTGTAGTTTACATGCACTCGTTAGCTAAACTGGTGTATCCCACCTTTTATACACAAACAAAATATTTGTGCACCGTTAGCTAAACCCTTGTATCCCACCTTTTATACACAAAGTATTTGTGTTTGTACCCAAATTTACACTTGGGGTAAATTAGGAATTGTGGTCCAAATTTAATTAAATTAAGACTACCCTAATCCAATTTGGAGTTGGAAAAGCCTTTCACTCATGCCCCAAAACCCAAACCATCCTATAAAATTACTTGGAAAATTATTGTGGTTTTTGTTGGACATTGCAATCACCCATGGGTGACATGTTTTGGAATTCCGGCCACCCCATGTTAGGGTGGTGCTGTTGAAAATTTTGATCACCCCATGTTAGGGTGGTGCTGTTGAAAATTTTGATCACCCCAAGTTAGGGTGATGACGACGAAAATTAAGGGCCACCCAAAGAAGTTGGGGTGATGGCTTTTGCGCAAACTCTATAACGTCATAAGGTCATGGAAGATTTTCGGTCACCCAAGCGCCATGAGATGATTGATCACCCAAGGAAAATAAGTGGCATTTTTCCACCCAGGGTCCAAGTAGCAACGGCGCCATACTAAGGTGAGCAACGCCTTGGGTGAAGGCACTTTGAAGCTGGGTGGCGCCTTGTTTGAGAGGAATTGGCATTCTGTTCATTACCCATAAGAACGCATCAAGCTTTCACACGTTGAATATCAGAAGTTGACTAAATCAAATCACTAATTTGTGTGATATTGATTATGATTAATTTCCTAAAGTCAAGGAGTCAAATTGATATTCAGATCAATTGTCATCAAAGTGAAGGTTGACCCAAGGGAATTGACGTAGTTGACAAATTCAATTGTAGTTGGTGGGTCATTAAAGTTAAAATCCCTTGATTAGTGCAGAAAACGGTGGCGCCTTGGCTATATAAGAAGAAGCTCCTCCAACGTAGAAGCTCTCTCCGGACACACCCTCGCCCTGCGCGAAACTTCTCTCTTCAGAGATGCAAACTTTTACTTGATGCAAACTCTTGTTTGATCAATCCTATCTTTTACTTTTCATCACCCTTGTTTTTACAAGTTGTGATCAACCTTGTCATTTACTTTTCATCACCCTTGTTGTTACAAGGTGTAATCTTGCTTCGGCAATTTCTAGTGAAAATCTACTTTTCATTGTTTGCTCATCAAACTCTCACTTTGTTACTCAAGAATTACCCAATAGGTTTAATGATTTAAACAGTCTTCTGTGACTTTAAACCAGAACTCGCAACTCGTCTGATCTCTCTCACTTTTACGATCTTGATTTCGTAATTTCAAGTTTACAAAAGCTTTTTGTTATTTTTTCTACAAAAATAACTGGCACGCCTCGAATCTCTCTATTTCCTCAAAGAGATTTCGCCTCAAAGACTTTTCTGGGCGCATTAGGGAATTTTGGCGCAACAATTTGTGCACCATTTCACAAAAAAAAAAATTATTTGTGCACCGTTAGCTAACATTTTAACATCCAAGAAAAAAAAACATTTTACATGATCCAACCACCATAAAATGTTCTCACACGTTTAGAGTTCTCGTATGATTTCATTCCGAATAAGGTAGTATATGTTATAACAAGACCACTGTAGTAAAAAAAAAAAATCAAAAGCCACTATTCTGTTTTTCTTTACAATTGTTTATAATATTTGATAGTACGTGCTTATAACTTTGATAGAATCGTAATACATGTTTCACTAAATATACCGTCTAAAAAAAATTTAAGATTTTCACGTCATTGAGATATTGGAGGAAATTTTAAGACAATTTATAAATATTCTATAATCTGTGCTATTGTCTAGGCACAACCCAAGAAGCTATGTTTCGAATTAGATAAGGCCGGACAAAAGGATTGATCTGCATGTTGTTTCTTTCCTATTGGTTCTTGTTGTTTACTTTTCTCTTTCTGTATTCCGAGTAGTATGATTCAGAGCTTTCCTTCCTTATCGCTAGTTAAACAGAAAGTCTTGTATGAGTCACTTCTTTGGTTAAGCATTGTTGTGCGCAAACAGAAGATAAAACAACAGAAAATAAAGAACACAAGAGATTTACATAGTTCGGTCAAGGTAACTTAGACAGGGAGAGAAATAACGTTACAGCGGCTATCACAACAAACCCTAGATATAACTAGGATAAGAGATTTATGTGGTTCGATCAAGCTGACCTATATCCATAGGCAGGGAGAGAAATAACGTTACAACGGCTATTACAACAAACCCTATATATAACTAGGATAGAACAATTAGGCTTTACCTTATTATTGGATTTTGACAATCGCGAGTCTAGATTCATAAACATAACAATATGTCACATATAACAATATGTCACATATCCATACACAGTCGCAGGTCTAGATTCTAAATTGTGCTTCTTTTGTTATTTTTTTTTTCATAAATTGTAAATTATGTGCTTCTTTTGTTATTTTTTTTTCATAAAATTCTAAATTATGTGCTTCTTTTGTTTTTTTTTTTTCATAAATTCTAAATTATGTTCTTTTGTTATATTTTTTCATAATTGTCTAAGTAGGGTTAAGTGCATAGTTCAGTTTATTCCTACGTCCAAATAAGTATAAGTATGGTTAAATAAAATAAAACAATTGAGTTTTTGAGTTTTAATTTGAATGTATACGAGTTAAACTTTTAATTGGGCATGGAGATAGGGTGGCAAAGTTAACAGCCAATTCACCTCTAGCATCCAAGAACAAAAAAAATAAATTCCATCAGGTTAAGTGATTTGGTTTGTTAATTTTTTACTAGCTGACCGAAACAGAAACGATCTAATAATAGTGCGGTGCAATGGTTAATGCATAGGGTTACTAGTTATACACATTGTGCATATTAATCAGTCGAACTTTAAATTCAAATTGCTTTTAACACTGAATTTTTTCTTTTTAGGATAAGATTTAGACATGGCCTTGTCACCATCCTGCAATTTGACGATATCTTCTTTCCTACCAATAATCTCGAGGCATCCATCAGCATGAAACTGGCCTATGTCTCCAGTGTAAAACCAATGCATGCCACCCTCGTCAACCTATATGCAAATTAACAAAACTCCATATTAGTTGGTAACATTTTCATAATTATTTTTCACATGAAAGTGAAACACATAAATAATGCATATTCAATACCTTGTACACCTTCCTAGTTTCCATATCATCGTTGAAATAGCCCATAGTTACACCCAATCCCCCGACAACAACCTCTCCTCTAGGCATTGGTTTTTCAGATATAGTATACCCACCTTCCTCCCAAGAGACGAGCTGCAAAATTAACTCAATTCTTCAAAATCTTACCGTATATATATTATGCACACATGACTTCCTAATACAGTGTAAATTATCGGTCTCAGTCAATTGGAAATTCATAGACATATTTGTATCAACAGTATTAGTAATCATTCAAACTAAACCTATTCAGGGAATAAGCCACAGAGCATAAATTTTCCTTTCTATTATAACCTAATTTCTTCATAAATCAATTGGGAGTTCAAAACTAACTTGATTCTTTAATGTGTCATATACCTTAATGTAGCAGCAAGGAAGAGGTAGCCTGACTCTGCTCACATTACTGTCTCCCCACTGCACGTTAAAAGCAACAGCACCACATGTCTCTGTTGAGCCATATACTTGACCTATGGGAGCCCTGATGAAGATAAATTGGATTTATTTGAGAAATCTAAATCACAAGATCATTTAAACAATGATAATCACCATGAACAAAGAAAAGTATTAATCTAGGGAATAGTGGACAGTGGAAATTAGAATTCTAGGGAATAGTGGACAGTGGAAATTAGAATTTGATGAGGATAGTGGAGGAATTGGGGTCAAAGATAGAATAGCGGAACTGTTGATAATGAGAAATCAGTAGTGGAGGCAAAAGATCGGATGAGGATATGAAGTGGAGTCAAAATATCGGATGAGGATATTGGAAGAATCAGAGAGTTGAAGATTGAGGTTTCAGATCCCAAACATGTTGAGGATTCAGAAGGGGAGTTGAAGATGGAGGTCAATGCAGATTCGATTGCCTATAAAGAGGCAGAGATTTCGACATGCTTTGCTGAATCTGATAGCATCAAGCCCATCATCACTATTGGTGATGAATGATATAAGTTAGATTTACTAGGCTAAGAGATATCACAAATTACTCATAGCAAAACATGGGAGTATTTTAAAAGAAATGGATTATAACGATATATGACAACATGTTTCAAGCAAGTTTCAATATATAAGAATGCTTGAATGCATAGTACATTTAGAGTTAAAAAAAAAAAAAAAACAAGGCCAATTTATCACTTATATAGTTATACACCTTCTAATGTATAATTTACTTGGTAAATATGAAAGAAAGCAACGTTTTCTTCTTTTATCACTAATTCAAAGGCTTCATTTATATTTTGGTGCTAGCTATGAGACAGAACACATACTATCATATACAGAGAAGCCAAGGGAAATCATGGCTGCAGGTTAAAAAGAAGGTAATCAATTGCACGTAATGACCAACAAAATTGGAAAAACAAAAACGAAATAAGTTCTTTTTTTTTTTTTTGCTACATAAGAACATTAAGTAAAAACTAGATTCTCAACACACCCTCCCCTATCTTGTCAACGACGTAAGATTTATAAAGGCATATTTCCAGAACTTCAAAAGCTAAAACAATTATCTACTCTATTTCACCTACTCATATATATTGAAATAGTAATAACTTGAAATACTCAGATTTGGAAGTAAACTCCTTTCTGATTTCACTGCAAAGCATTTCTTCAGAACTAAAGTTCGAAACAAGGATGAAATCAAATGTGGTGACAAGCACAGTAAAATATATTTTTTGATATATAAATGTATAAAAATGACAAGTTCTAGTTTCTTATACTAAATCAGTACTCTAAGAATCAACTGTTACGCTAATGATTCACAATTGAATTTTTGAGACTAATCCCTTTACTATTTGCACTCGAGTATTTGACTCAATAATTGATACAGGGACGATTCCCCATCTCAAAGACAAAAGGCTTGAATTCCCCATCCCCAAGCAGCAAAATTTAAAAAATATTATACCCTTGACATTTTATATAAGCAAACTATTTGGCATCAGTTCATCGAACTATAACTAAATATCAGGAAGAGGGAATCATTACCCTAAGCAAATGTTAATGAAGCGTCGACAGTCCTCGGATAAAGGAGCTTCAGCACAGAGCATGAACCGGATTTTACCTCCAAGTATTGCACGTGCTCTTTCAAAATCCCAAAACCATTTCTCTAGTCCCCAAGAACCAAACCAGCTTCCCTGTATAGCTGCTAGTCGATGCTTACAAGCAATGTCAAAATGTTTCTTTGACCCCTCCTCCTCAACCTATATATGTTGTATAGATGATAGGTTTAGAAAAGAAAAAAAAAAAAAAAAGGGCCGAGTGGGCATAAAAATGCCTGCTATATATACTGTAAAAGAGAGTCAACCAATTCGGACCTTTTGCAGCACTCCTTGCCGAACATGATCAATTATTGCTGGAACAGCTGCCATGATTGTGGGTTTGAATACAGAAACATCTCCCTTTGTCCCTATCATAATTTTACTAGAGGTATCCATCAGCGTTGAAGGTGAACCATAGGCAATTGGACAACATGAAGACACCATTGCCAACTAGAGGATAAAAAAATATAGAAAATTTTCTCAATGACATTTCGTAGGCAATAATATATGTAAAGAAGAAAAAAAAAAAAAAGCTTACTTGAATTATCAATTCAGAAATACGAGTTAAGGGCAAATATGCCATGTATACATCATTTATTTGCAGTCTTGGAATCACAGTATTGATTGCTGCTGCAGCCGCTACAAGGTTGCCATGAGTTATCATGACTCTCTATTCCATTCAAGAGTTATACATCACGTTACACAAATTAATTATAACAACAAATTTAACCATAGCAATAGGGATATTTCACAGCAAAGTATAGTTGCTTAGATTGTGAAGAGAAAAGAAAGAATATTACTAAGTTGGCAGTTTTTTTTTGCCACAAAGTTGGCAGTTTAATAACAGCATACAAACACATAAATTACGTTTTGAAACTTTGAATTCAAACGTCAAAGTGCAAAGTTGCTTTCAACATATGCAATAACTCGGCAACTAATCAAGAAGATACATTCACTAGTTGATGCCATACCTTTGGGAAACCTGCACTGCAGCTGCTGCTGGTATACATTATAACTGCTACATCCTCACTATAGGGCAACGAGCAGAAACTTGTGCTTCTCGTCCAAGTCTCTCAACTTCATCAAATGAAGATAACTTCCAATCTTTGTTACTTTCAGATGAATCACACATATTTGTTGTAGCCCTATAGCCGAGATCATCTTCAAAGTATATAACCTTTCTGATAGTTTTGAGGCTCGAGCTTATTGCAGTAAGCTTGTTTAACTGCTTAGAATCACATATTAAAGTTGATACCTGGGTCTGCCATAAATTTAAAGCTTTTGTTAATTAGTTGGAAAACATAGAATCAAAACGATAATATATTCAACAAATTTCTCACCTCATTCAGGCAGTGAACCAAATTTTCCTCACTTAGTGAAGCATCAAGAATGACAACCGT
Source organism: Corchorus olitorius (assembly GCA_001974825.2). Lineage (NCBI taxonomy): Eukaryota > Viridiplantae > Streptophyta > Magnoliopsida > Malvales > Malvaceae > Corchorus > Corchorus olitorius. Next base: position 63,524 of record AWUE01016709.1, read on the forward strand.
TATGGCTTGGCGAAAGCATCCCTGGAAATCAAGAAGAATACATCAATGCATCATGAACTTTAATTGGGAAATAATGAAAATTGACATAAAAGGAAAACCTGAGATGATAAGAAAAACCTGGAGGGCAATTTGGCACTTCTCTTGAGGTTCAGCGAAAATGGCAACACGAGTGTCAATATCATGACCAAATTCAACAAGACCAGCAGCGAAAATGCAAACACCATTATAAACTTGAGCATAAGTTTTCCGACTCCTATTGTCAGCTAGGTATAGCTGCTCAAGTTTACTGCCATCTTTAGCAGTAATAACATCCTTGTTAATTAGTTTTCTTGTTAAAAATAAGAGCTGTCCTGAGTACCATTCGCAGCTTTTCTGAAAAAGAGAAGCCACTGTTGTGATTCCTACGTAAGGAGCTATAACCAACCCTTTGTATTGTGCATTGCGCACCGCAAACCCTGCTTCTGCACCCACTTGTACTGCAACTCCTAGTTTTTCGGCCTTCTTCTTCTTCTTCTTTCCCATACAAACCATGGAAAGCAATACAATGGAAACCGCAACCCCAACCCCATATTTCCCATACTCTGAATTCTCCATTTCTTAATTTATGTCACAAACTCCAAATCCAAACCCAAGAGGCTTCTCTCGTCCTGCCTTATACAGTCAAATGCAGAAGTTTCACACAAACTCCAAATCCAAACCCAAGAGGCTTCTCTCGTCCTGCCTTATACAGTCAAATGCAGAAGTTTCACACAAACTCCAAATCCAAACCCAAGAGGCTTCTCTCGTCCTGCCTTATACAGTCAAATGCAGAAGTTTCACAGACAATATGGACAAAAAGAAGATGCAGAAGTTTCACAGACAATATGGACAAAAAGAAGAGAGACAAAACAGAGAGTTCTTTTTCTTTCTTTTTTCTTTTTTCCTTTTCCTTTAGGAAATATGAAATGTTTCTTCTATTTTAGTTTTCATTTGGTTTGGACTTTGAGAAGGATCCGATATTTGATGCATTTTAGTCGAGAGACAAACAGATTGTGTTTATCTCGTCTTGGCTGGCTCTCCCACTATTTTGGAAATGAATGGAACAGGTGGTTATTACTTATTAGGTGATAAATAAATAAATCATTTTTCTGCCTTAATTGACAACAAAATACCCTTCAAACTTCATTGAAACCAAATGCTCTGACTACTACGCAAAACAGATACATAAAAGCTTTGACAAATGAGAGGAACAAGCTATTTGATTATTATTACTAACAAAGGAAATTACAGTACTTTTTAATTATAGTCCACATGATATACCCCCTGGTTCACTTAACTTCCCTCAAACTTGTATAACACAATATAGAAATGAAAAATATAATTGTTCTCATAAACTATATAAATTCTTTATAATATTTGTCTGAATTAGATTGAAATACATGTTATATATAATTCCAATACAATATGACTCCTTTCACATCCAGATGCCAATGCCCTAATCTATGCTCCACTTAGAAGGCAAAACACCATAGCACCCAAAACTTGGATGCCACTTTTGCTTGAGAAGATAAGACAACAAATACACAGCCTCGGTAGGGCCATTAATTTTGACTTAACATGTCATGACACCATTAAGGCGGAGCAAACTCGCTTATATATCCAATTAGCAAGAACTAAACATCAAATCTGCAAGAACAACAAATAACTTGCAAACCAAGATAGAGTGGCAGGTAAATCCACCACAATAGATTAGCACAAGCAAACTGGGCCAGAACCATTCCATGTCATCTCATCCCTTCTTTACAATTTAAATTTAAGGTTACAATCCATTAATTTTATCACTACTTACTCTGAAATATAAAAGTAGGAGCTCTCAAATCCTTGACCAAAAATGCATCATAACATGCAAAAGCCATTTCCTGTAAACGTTTCAGATACACATGCAATATGTATTCCCAAGATTTATACACACACAGAAGTCATCTGCCTAATTAATGTCTCTCTAAGCATTCCAAACCATCTTTGTGCCAAAAAAAAACATTCCAAACCATCTAAAGCTGAAACATTGCTTAAGTTCAACCGTATACTCAAAACTTGATGAGCAATTCTCTTTAGATCTTACCTGTGTAGCTACAGAACCACATAAATAAATGAGCTACCTGTGAAAGTTACCTAGGCCTTGAGATTTGCATACCAATAAAAACTAAAAAGTTGGAAAGCAACAAGCTCTAAGTGTCAACAACAATCTAGTGTGTAATTACTTAAATACCTAAAACGTTACATCCACACCTCAAAAGTCGTTCTATCTAAGCTTAAAACAGAATAGAAATCTTTAGCTACAATAAACTGACAATAATAAACTTAAAAGCACAAGATAGCAGCGTCACTAAAATTCAAGTTTGCTCTTTTGATGACAAGCTCTAATCTGATGCTGATCTAACTTGGGTTCGCTAAGCAATAGAGTGATGACGGGGAAACTATGGTTCCTCTGATCTTCTAGATTGTGCCCACTTGCAAAAGTTGCACAGTGCCTACCGAACCCTGTGATGAGATATGCTGAAATTTTGAAAACCTGGGCAACTTCTATGGAAGATCTTAAACACGTTCTACCTTGCATAAGGATGATAGCGACTACTGCCTCCATACCCTGTTCTACTACCATATATTCCACCTTGGCCACCAAAACCAGCACCTGGGCCTGAATCATAACTACCACCTGAGCCTGAACCACCATAACTTCCATAGCCTCCGCCTCCACGTCCATATGGACCTATACCACTCCCACTAAGCCCCCCAGCATAGGAACCAAATCGGCTAGAATAACCATAAGATGACTCTCCGCGATAACCAGAAAACCCACCAGCACCAGCACCAAACCCCCCATAACCACCACCAAAATCTGCAGCACCACCACCGTACCCACCATAATCACCAAATCTACTGCCATAACCTCCAAAAGACCTATACGGAGCAGGACCAAAACCACCACCACCAAAACCACCATAATCACCAAATCCACCAAAACCATCATTACCATATGAACGTGCCCTAGATTCACTACCATATGCAGGACCAGGTGCAGGGTTTGAGGCTTTCTTTGGTTCAGCCTTCTTGATTTCAACCTACAACAAAGAAGTAAGTTAACCTAGGTTTCTTTCACCAGTAAATTATCTCGACAGCCTGCCTTTAAAAAAAAAAGTCATACTAACAGCAATTAACCTGCAATAAACTCAGCTAAAGTGAAAGTTGATAAGCTACAACACTGAAACCTATATTCTGATGACATTTAACTCTTGGGAACAATAATAACAACTACTTCCATCATCAGAAGAGTTTGACAGGCTACTTAGCATTGATGCAGAGGAAAGAGTACATACATATCTGTTTACATCAAATTTTATAGGAAACCATTGAACAAAAATACTGACCTGAGTACCCTCCATATCTATCATGTTTCCATTGGCCAGGATACTGTCAACAACTTTTTCACTGTCAAACACTATAAACCCAAAACCCCTAGAGCGCTTGGTTGCATGGTCACGTATTATCTCATGCTCCACCACCTTTCCATATTTTGAGAAGAATTCCTTAAACTCGTCTAAGGTTTGAACAGAAATTAAAAGGAAAAATAAAAGTAAGCACTATCATTCAGGTAAAGCATCAAGAATATCAATTAATATAATAAAACATAACATTCAAGTTTACAAACGACATGTATATAAGTATCAGACCTTCAGTAACTGATGTTGGAATGCCACCAACAAATATCTTCTTTGTCTTGAAGTCACTTGACTGTGAAGAGCCTTTTGGAATAGTTCTCTTAATCTCAACCTGTGGCAAGAAATTAAATCCGTCATGTAAAATTCTAAACACTTAAAAGTCTGGCAGAAAGATAATTCCAACTTTTCAATGAAAAAGAAAAATCACATCACAGCTTAATCCACCCCAAAATCGACACGATTCTCTCTTGTTAAGCATCATATCACAGTCACAAAATAAATTCCTTTTCCCCCCTCATTTACCACAACAACAACAACACCGAGAAGCTTAGCTGTCCACAAATAGCTAACTTCTAAGAAAATCAAAACCAAATTCTAAAAATTTATCAGACCCCACTATTGAAGCAGAGAGTTCTCCAAATTGCAACCAACAGCAGAACCTTCAGCCGCAATAACAACAACAATGTAAAATACAAAGAAGGTTGAAGCTTTAGCTTACTTGTTTGCCATTAATAACATGATCCTCTTCCATAACAGTGTCAACAACAGAAGGATCCGCAAAGGTAATGAACCCGAAACCACGGGGCCGACCCGTATGCCGATCTTTCATTATAACAGAATCTGTTAACTCCCCATACTTTTCAAAGTACTTGTTAAAAGTCTCTGAAAAATTATTAAAACAAAAAAGTTAAGTAATCTGAAGAAAACCCATCAAAAGAAAACACATAGAAACCTCAAAGAGAGTGGGGAAAAGGGGGAAAACTCGCCTAAGGTTGTGTCCTTCGCTAAGCCTCCAATAAAAATTTTCCTGCATCCAAAATTAGAATAATAAAAAAAGAAAAGAAATCATTAGCAACTAAGAACGATTGGGAATAAAAAGAAAAGGGAAAAGGGGTACTAATTAGAGTTACCCAGGGCTAGCACCATCGTTGTCCATGCCCTTTCTAGAACCCATGAAAGCTAAGCTTTTGAGATCTATGGAGGTAAAAGAGAGAAAAAGAGATAAGGAGAGTGGTGGCTAGGGTTTGAAGATAAGCTGTTGAATTGGAAGTAGGGTTACGAATAGAGTACTTAATAAAAATAATGGAAAATCTGGCAAAAAAAAAGTGTGTGAAACGGAGAGGAAAACAAATTTCTGGATGCCTTTCAGTTTCACTTATATACTTGCCAACATGAAGAGGAGGTGAGGATTTTATAAACCAGATGGTTTTATTCAGGGGCAATGGGCTCTACCCGGCCCAATTCAAATACAGAAACCTTTCCCTTTTTGAGTCGGATTTGAGACTGACCGACTGACCCCTACTTTCTCAACGTTATAACTATTTTAGAAAGGAAAAAAAATTATAAGTAATTTATACAAGTTGATAACTTGATCAGTCCGCGCTGGCGCGTCAGACATTCTTTGTTATAGATTTTTTTTTTATTGTTTGAATGCGGAAAGGATTTCATTTCAAAAATTTGTAATTTTATTAGTATTTTGTGTATTTGTGAAGTAGTTTTCCAATTAAATGGATCTCAAATATCTATATATATAACTTATTAATGGTGGTTGAGTTTTATAGTTGTAAAATTCATTTTTTGTTGATAAAATCGTAGCTTGTAATCCATTTCTTATTCTCGGACATTAACCTTTGCTACTTAAAATATCATCTTTCTCATAAATCTAATTAAATTCTTTCTATCATTATAGTTTGAGAAAGATGAGAGAGGTTTTTATCTTTTAAAAGAAAATCATTAAATTAAAACAAAACCAATTAGTTTGAAGACTTTAATGGGTTTTAGACAGAAAATTACAGAAATACTCAAATTAGGAAGAACAAAAAGAGGACAAAGTGGGTAAATGGGTCTTCCAAAAAAGTGGTAAAAGACCAAAATGAATGGTGAGAAACTAATTAAGGGTCTTCTTAGTAAATAAATAATACATGATTTTATGGTTAATAAATGCTTTCACATTCAGCTGGTTAAAAACCCTTGGAATTACATAAAAGGGCTGGCGCGTCGGGCGTTCAGAAATCTACTTTTTTGAACAATTTTTCTATTCGAATTAAGTTGTTTGATACGTAGAAATTTCGAAAGTACTATGATTTTAAATGTGTTGCATCTTTAAAAGGCTATACTATTAACATTGAGCATATGCCCTAAAGTTGACAATAAATAGTAAATATTAGTTTGTACATGGACAGGTGCAATAGCTTCAATTTTGTTTTCTCTTCTAAAGTGTGTAACACTTAAACAGAAAACTAAGTTTACTCTCTTCTTCATATGGACATGAAAGGCCTGAAAGAGATTACAATTCTAGATAATTAAGGGGAGGATAGGATTTATTATAACATTTATGTGAAAGGAAAGGATAATTACAAAAAAAGGCTCAAGGTAAGAAACTAACCTAGGGTCTTCTTAGTAATTTGGCAAGTGAATAAAGACAAAAAAAGGACAAAAAAAATTCAAATGGAGCCTCCTCATCGATTGTCAAAAGGGGCCTTTGGTAAATTTTCTGGGTCTTTCAAATAATATTTAGTATATATTATTCAATTAAAACAAGCAGGGTGGCCTGCGCTTGGTTGCAGTCATCTTCTCATTATGGCTAAAAGAGCATTACCTAAATTCTACACCATCTCTAGGTAATTCATCAAAATAAAGCTAATATTCTACTCCTCCATCTCTAAATAATTTATCAAAGTAAAGCTAATATTAATTGTTGTTTAAAATGTATGTTGATTATCTAAAAAAAACATAGTACGCTGCAGTCATTTTTTTATCTTGATTGCAATTGTTAAATTAATAGACTCGGGTAGGTGGAAGAATTTAGCTTCTGCATAAGGAAGGCCTAACTTTTTGTAGTCAAGGAGCATGTATAGTTGTCGTAGGAAAATTGAATTAGTTGAGAGCATTTGCAGGAGCATATGTAATTTACACAATGCATCACAAAATGATTGTACTTACATTGGCTAACCGTGCTTTGGGAAATGTGGAAATATACTAAACATAAACAACTAATAGAAATCTCAATAAAAAGGAAGTCAAATGATAAATAAAAAAAAAACTTTTTGTAAAATAAAAGAGGAATAAGGAAATGTTAAATTTGAGTATCAAAATCAACACATAAATCCAGATTTACCTCAAAATGTTGTGGTGAGAAGTGAAAGCTCCCCACTTTAGGTTATGTCATCCTAAGGCGCTGCTAAATTAAATGGAAAAATCTTATCAACGTCCACCTGGAAATTTTAGGAAACAAAATGGAGTCCATGTGAAACCAATACAGAGAAATGTTAGTGAAGAAGAAATCCACCCAAATAGAAATGAAGACGAAAGGAAAACAGAACTGTAATGTCAATAGTTTACCCATGAATCAACCATTATTCCAGATACATTTATAGCACCAATCCTTTGGAATTCCGGTAGAGGAGTTGAACCGGCAAATCCTAATATCCACACACAATTAATATGTAATTAAAACACACTTAATCATAAATAAAAAATAGTAAATTACAAAAAAGGGCAGAAGGAAAAGTAAGAGAGGAAAATAATCGAGGGCCTTTTTAGTCACCCGAAAAGTGCGAAAAGACCAAAAAAAGGCAAAAGGAGGCATCACATTAATCCTCAATTTGGCCTTTAAGTAATTTCCATAGTCACTAAAAATAATATATAGTATATATTCGAAATATTGTTTAATTAAGATTTATAATAATAGAATAAAATACTACAAATAATATTATAAATTTTTTTCATATGAGGGAAAGAAAATAGTAAACAATCACAATGAAGAAATTAGATGGCTCTAGGCCAGACTACTTCGAAGGCATTAGCAGCGATGTAAGTTCTTGAGGAGCAGAATCAAATATATGGAAATCCAACTGGAGATGATCAAAATGAGTAGTCAACCAATCCGCACACACATGTTGACCTCACGATAGATATATTTGATAGTACACTTAATGATTCATGTTTGGATTTTTTTATTTTGGGTACAAGATTCGTGTTTGGATTACAAAGAGTACTCTAACCTAACACAACATGATAATAATTTATCATATATTATTTATGAAAAAACCTTTTTTTCTCTCTCCGAGAGCATTTACTCCGGTCCGGAGCTTCATTCATCGTTACCCTAAATTCCTGTCGGAATCTTAATTCTGCAATTCCCTACCAGAAATCTGACTCTGTTCCCACTATTATTACTCTACAGTTCACCCGTTGGCTGATTTCAGGCGTGACACCACGCTTGCTACTACCCCTGATCGTTTCGTTTTTCTTGGCTTCTTTGAACCAATAGCTGTAGTGCTCTACATTGGAAATCAACTACAGCCGCTATATCGCATCTGCCCAAGTTTTTCAATCATCAAAATGAAGCTTGAGGCAGGATTCTTGCAGAGAAGATCCAAGCGTCGCTCCTTTCCTTATTTAAAACCAGATCCTGCATGCATGCAGAAGAAACAAAAATTTCACCCCAACTTCCATGAAAATTTTGAAATCTTTGATACAGCCATGAACCCTCCAAATCCATCCAACCCTCCAAACCCACCTAATTCCCCAAGGATTTTTTTCCAGCGTAAATGTAGCTGGACTGATAGTGACTCTTCCACTCAAGGAAGTAGTGACAGCACCGACAGCAACAGAACTAGACGACAACCACCTCCATGGAGGCAAAGAGAAACTAATAGAGTTAGTTTCACTACTGAAAAGCTTCAACCCTACCGAAATGAAGGAAGGGAGAGCCTCATAGGTTTTCTCCTTGATTCAAGGAGGTATTCTACCAGATTCCTACAAAGTCAAATCAACAATGCCTGGACCCTTGTTGGTACAGCCACTGTCCTGGGCAGAGATGACAATCACTATATTGTCCATTTTGACAATGATGTTGACAGGAGAGCGGCAGTAATGGGAAACCCTTGGTGTTTTGAAGGTGCCTCTTTTATTGTAGGGCACTGGAGTCCAAATATTCCCATAAGTGAGGTCAGACTGGCCAGATTTTCTGTCTGGCTCCAGATCTGAAACCTACCCTTTAAATATTAGCATCCCATTGTTGCGGAAAGGATGGCAAGAATTGCTGGAGTGTTCATAAGAATCGACTGGACTTACACGAGGCCCAGAAATATCAGGTTCATGAGGGTAAGGATCAATATAGATCCTAACGAACCACTAACATCAGGCTGCACTTTGGACATGGATGATGGCACTTCAAGATGGGTGCAGTTTAGCTATGAGAGGATCGAGAAGCTGTGCTTGGTATGTGGTATGATCGGCCATACACATCCAAACTGTACTATGAGTAGACAAGAAGCCCAGAGAAGGATCCGGGTCAACGTGGAGAGAGTGAACACGAAGTATGGTTTCCCCATCCACATGATCCTGCTCATAACCACTACTCAAATCGCATGCAAGCATTTTTGAACAGAGCTAGCATACGCACAACTAGAATGGTCATCAGACAAAGGCTGAGACAAGCTCAAGGCAATGCAGTAATCGAGGAAGATAACAGAATTTTGAACGCAGAAGGTAACCCCCCCATGGCTATTGAAACACAAAGCACACCACCTCTTAATGAAGGGAGCCCACAGCCGAGGGAAGCTTTGAACCCATCCATTCCAACCCAAGGAACAGAAATGGCGCACACGCAAGTGGAGAGAACTGGAAATGAGAATGGAAACCAGTACCATGGTGAGCTAGCAGGCCTGAATTTTAGTAGAGCTCCATCCACACAACCTGTACAAGTTAGGGAAGAAGTAGTCAACCAGCAATCACAACTCTAGGCGGAGGAGAGAGCTCGAAACTCAATAACAAAGCAAGGTGAGGAAACTGCTAATATTTTGAATGTGATCCAAAATATTATAGCAGATGAAGGGGAAAATGAAATAGTGGCACGAGCAGTGGCTTTCAACAATGATCTCAACAATAGAATCGTAGAGATCCAGTAGGAACTGACCAATCTGATGCCTACCCAACAACCTGATCCATTCCAAGTAAATTCTCCTCCAGATATGAATTACCCACAAGAACCAGTCGAGGATGTCATTGAGGAGTTTGATAATACACTGGAGAGAATAGAGAGTCTCCAAGGCAGGCAAGAAAGAGGCTTCCAAAATCAAGCAGACTTTGAAGATATAATTTTGCAATAGCCCGTGAGCAATCCAGATTTGAAGCTATATGTGATGAATTGGTAAAACAGAGCACTTTGATGCTGGATGGGTTACAAAACAGACACAATAATGATCCTTACCAGCAACCAGTAAGGAACCAACCACGCTGGATTCCTCTGCCAGGAGGAGGTACAACCTTCACAAATGCAAGATTATGCCAAGAAGGAGTGGATATACCAAAAAGCAGCGAAATGGGAGCAAGACGTGGAAATGCAGAAGCAGCTAGAGGAAGAGAGGCTGATTTCTTACTTAATTTGATTATCAACAATGAATCTATTGATCATTGGAAGCTGGTTGGCAACAACATTTATAACTTCAATATATCGGAGCCACCTTTACCAGATACGGGTCCCCCTGCAGAGCTACCAGCGACCAACCAAGTGCAGCCCCAACTTCAACAATCTGAACCAGTAACAACCTCTGTATCAGGTTTTGTGTGTACCGTCAATGAAGCTGATGAGATCTCAGCTTTCAACAAAGACACACCCTCACCAGCTGAGAAATATCAGTCCAAGGAAATTGGTGAACCAAGTAGCCGGAAAGGAAAGGAGAAAAGGAAGAGGAATGATGATGAAGAAACCGACTCAGATTCAAAGACTGGAAGATGCATAAGGAGAAGAATGCAGAACCTGGCTGTCCAAGAATTGGCGCAAGCACAACAACTTTCGATTGAAGAACTTTCTACTCCAAATAGGGAGGAGCAAGAGGCTGAAGGGCTTAGGTTGGCTGTCCCACAACAGCCACCACAAGCAAAATGAGTTGGCTCAGCTGGAATGTTAGAAGGATTGGCCAACCTCTAACTGTTGCTCATGGCTGGGATCTAATTAGGAAATTTTCTTGTTGTTTTTGTTTTTTAATGGAGACCAAGACCTCTGTAGAAAAAGCTTTTAATCTGGTTTGGGGTTTGGAGAATTATGCGGGTATTCCTAGTGCAGGGCGTAGTGGGGGTTTACTCATTTTGTGGAATGATGAGATCAAAGTGGATATCAAGTTCAGTAATAAAAATCTGATTCACATGTACACTCAATGGAACAACAACCACTCTTGGGTCACATGCATTTATGGACATCTAGAGCTTCAACATAGGAAGCAAGTTTGGGAGAAAATCTCCTTAATCTCACAAGATATTCCATCTAAGGACCTGGATTATATGGGGAGATTTCAACCAAGTTCTAACAAGCTCTGATAAATGTTCAATGACAAATAGCTCGATTCAAGGAGCTCAAGCTTTGGGAAATTGTCTTAACAGGTGTCGGATGCTGGAGATCAAATCAAAAGGTTTGCATTTCACCTGGTCTAACCGAAGAGATAATAATAGCATTACTTGGGAAAGGCTCGATCGAGCTTTTGCCAACCCTTGCTGGGTACAATCCTTTGGTGAAGCCATCTTAAAAAACCTGCCCATCATTGCATCAGACCACAGCCCTATGCTGTTGCAATATGATAGGCAGAGCTCTTTCAAGAAAAGACCTTATAGATACGAACTCATGTGGACTTTACACCTGTCCTGCGAAGATGCCATTAGACAAGGTTGGAATACCGCAGTCAATGGATCGCCCCCCTTTAAGCTCACCAAGAAGATCAAATTTGTTAGAGAGAGTCTTAAAAGATGGAACAAGACAGTTTTTGGCGACCTGCAGAGGAGAAAGAAGAATATAGAGGAGGAATTGGCACAAGTCCAAGCTAATATCCACTCAGAAGGGTCAACACAAAAGGAAATTAATCTGAGAAAGGAGTTTGAAACTGTGTTAGAACAAGAACATCTCCATTGGATGCAAAAGGCTAGATCGAACTGGATAGTTTATGGGGAGAGAAACACCAGATTCTTCCATGTGGCAACAAAAAAAAGGAGAAGAATGAATAAGATAATTCGAATCAAGTCCATGATGGGGGGTCATAACGGATGATGAGAAGGAGATTGAATGCACCATTGTGGACTATTTTAACAAGATTTTTGGAGAGGCTGAGGGGGCAACCACAATGGAAATGCAGCAAATCATTCAAAACCTAAATTTACCCAGGCTGCTTGATAAACATCTCTCAATCCTAAATGAGCATTTCATGGAGGAGGAAGTAAGGAAGGCTGTATTCTATATGAATCCTTTCAAGGCTCCAGGATACGATGGAAAGCCTGCTGCTTTTTACCGGATATTTTGGAGTATTGTTGGAGGTATGACAGTGGAAGCAACTCTGACCTCTCTGAACTCGAGTTTCCTCTTGAAAGAAATGAACAAAACGTTGATTACCCTTATACCAAAAAAAAGAGGACCCTGTTGAGGTAAGGGATTTTAGGCCAATCAGCCTCTGCAACGTATCCTATAAGATCATCTCTAAAATCCCGGTTAATAGGATGAAGTCTGTTTTGAATGATTTCATTACCCCTTTTCAAAGTGTCTTCATTGGAGGTAAAAATATCACAGATAATGTGATCATGGGAGGGGAAATTCTTGACACCATTATGAAGAAGAAGAAAGGCAGAGGTCAATTGGCTGCACTCAAGCTTGATATGAACAAAGCGTATGACAGGCTCAGTTGGAACTTCATTGATATAGTGATGAAGGAAATGGGATTCACTACTCATTGGAGGAATCTTATTCAGCAATGCATAAGTACAGTAAGCTATCAGGTTTTTATTAATGGCGGTTTGTTAGATAGAATTACTCCAAGAAGAGGGCTGAGACAAGGGGATCCATTATCACCCTATCTTTTCATCCTCTGCCAAAATATCCTCTCTTTGATGATGGTAAAAGAACAACATGAAAGAAGAATTCAAGGCATTAAAATAAGCAGGAACAACCAACCAGTCAACCATTTGATGTTTGCTGACGATACCTTTTTGTTTTTTAGAGCCACAGGAGCATCTTGCAAACGAGTGAAGGAAATTCTCAATGTTTTCTGCAGAATATCAGGGTAAAAAATAAATGCAGGCAAGTCGGAACTGCTGGTGAGTCCAAACTGTGAAGCAAGGAAAAAAAGATGGTACAAAGGAATTCTAGGTTACAAGCTTGTTTCAAAGCCAGGGAAATATTTGGGACTCGATATGGGCTTGCTGAGGAGGAGACGAGATTTTTTCCAACCACTCATTGAAAAGTTCAACTCCAGGCTTCAAGGATGGAAAGCAAGTCTTTTATCTCAAGGAGGCAGGCTTACTTTAATCAAATCCACTTTTGCAGGCATGCCAAATTACCTTATGGCAACTGTTAAAGCACCAAATAATGTCTGCCAAAAACTGGACAGGATTGTGAGGAATTTTTGGTGGGGCCATGAGGAAAATACAAGAAAACTACACCTTAAAAGCTGGGAGCATCTGTGTAAACCAAAAGGAACAGGAGGACTTGGTTTCAGAAGAACCCAAGGCATGAATACAACACTACTTTGTAAGCAAGCCTGGAGATTCTTCAAAGAACCTCAGGCCTTAATAGTGGATCAGCTTAAAAAGAAATATTGCAGACACAATGACTTCAAAACAGTGGAGCCAAAACCATCGGATACATGGATGTGGAGGAGCATTCTTGAGGGGAGAAACGTTTGTTTGAAAGGAATGGAGGTACAAACTTGGAGCGGCAACAAAACCTTTATGAAAGACGATGTGTTAATCTTTGATGTTGAGGGGTCAAAACAGGCACAAGGACTGCCAGTAAGCAACATCCTTTGCAAAAGAAGTTCAGCCTGGCAAGAATGGCTGGCCAGGGGTCTTCTCCATCAACAGAAGGCAGAAGTCTTGTTGGATAGACATGTCTCAATTTTTGGAGGAGATGATCAACCAGTATGGAAGTTCGAAAATGATGGTGAATTCTCCGTTAAGGCAGCTTTCAAGCTCATATCCAAAGAAGACCAGACTTCAAATTGGGACTTCTCAGAACAGAAGGAATGGCATAACATGTGGAGACTTAAAATGCCTTTTAAGATTATTATGTTCCTCTGGAAGATTTGCAATGATTGTCTCCCAACAAGAGATCAACTTAGGAAGAGGGGCATTAATGTTGAGGAACTGTGTGTTCTTTGCAATAATACGGTGGAGAGTACAGAACATTTGTTTTGGAACTGCAACTTTGCAAGAGCAGTTTAGTTTGGATCGCAGCTGGGAATCAGAACAGAGTTCTTTCAAGAAGTTAATTTCTCAAGCTAGATCCTCCAAATGATGGGTCAAGAAGATCTCATCAAGGGCCAGAGAGTTTGGTTCTCGGTAGAGTTTGCGTGCACTTTGTGGTTTATTTGGAAGCAAATGAATGAAGTCATTTTCCAAGGCAAATCTCCAGATCCCCATAGCCTTAGGAAAAGAATTGAAGTTGAATCCAAAATGATTCTGGAAGCTTTTGAGAAGGAGAAGCCTGGCGTTATACCACCTGTGAGAAAGGCACAAGCAATGCCTATCCCACCAAATCTCACTTCCTTCATCTTTAAGGGTCTGCCTATCCTTTCGCAAGATGCCTGGATGGTGATGTTCGAAGTAATTAAGTCACAAACTCAAGCAAAGTTTGTGATTGGGATGATGGCAAGAAGAGCAGATGGAGACACTAGGATCATGATTGAAACGGTAAGGGCGCGACAGAAATGCATAGCTCGACTAATTCTGGCAAGGAATACCCTACAACGAATGAAGGAAAGTGGAGCTGGTTTCCTTTGGTGCAGGACTAATGGGGCGAACTGGGCAGCTGTTTTCAAGGGATCAATGGTGGTTAGATGGAATGAATACCCGATCAAGCATGACATCCAAATTTTGATGGGAGAATTCAAACGCATATGCCTCTTTGAAGGAGGTCACCCGCTGGCAAAAGAATTGAAGAAGCTAACGGAGACAGCAGCAAAATATGATGGATCCTTCTCTTGGCCTTAATTCTAATTTTTCAAATGATTTCCTCGGTACCCAAAAAAAATGATAAATCCACTCATTCTTCATTGAAATCTAGATTGTGCATTACTCCATGCAAAAAATTCCATTCCACTCAATGAAATCCAGAATTCCAACGTTAAGAAAAGGGTTACTTCATTTCGAATTTTAACTTTGGATATAACGAAAATATTGTAGGTGTGATATATGTACTTCATACAAACTAAAATTAGCATTAAGAAAAGGGTTGGCATACCATCGATCAAGACCTAGGGTTTGTAAGGTTGCAATTTTTTTTTGTTTGACTTTGAGATATGCGTAGATCTCGTTTACTCATGAATGATGTTCTTATAAAAGGAGTGCATTTGTCTATATATACCGGAACTTGTGGTTAAATTACTCAGAAATGTTATCAAACTAAAAGTTACAGTGCATTGGTTGAGTCTAGTTAAAAGAGATTTTGAAAATGATAAGAGTGATCTTTTGGACATCGGCCAATCCTGTATACCACCTGCCTCCCACCCAATTGATACTATATTTCACTTCTTCATAATTAATTTTTGATGTATGGGTATTGAAAAAACACGTGTTTCTATCCTCCTTCTCTTCTTAAGTGTTTTATAATTATATATGAATATATATATATGGTAATTATTTGATACATCCGCGGTGTAAATTTTGGATTCCACAAGCGGGTTGTGGAGTTGATACATGTCCATTTTTTTAATTAATTAAGTTTTAAATATTTCAATCTAGTTCCTAGAAGACACATGCATGTCATCCTTCAGGACCCGCTTATGTAGTCTGTTAAACTCCACTGACGGGTGTATTATATATTTAACCATGTATATATCTAGAGCCATGACCATTGCATCTAATAGATTTATTTTTCTTCCAATATATAGTTTGTCCAACTTCTCTCTTACTTCCTGTATAATATTTTCTAATGCTTGCATATATAAATGCTCCCACCCTGTACGTAACATACTAACATACTATACTTTTTTTTTTGGTGAAACATACTATACTTTTCAATTCTCTTATATAAGCACACATCAATCCTATTATCATTAAATTAAATTAAATTAAGCTAGCCGAGAATGACAATTGCAACTCCTCTTGAACTTTATTAATCCTATTATGGCAGATATCAAAATCTTGCTGCTTTATCTCATAAGCATTTAACTAGCTTGTCAAAATCATTTCTTTAAACCATGATCTACTTCAAAATATATTCCAGTACCTCATGTCTCCATAATTTTCTTTTTTCACTTTGTAGAAGAATAGGATCATGATCCAAAACTAGGGGTGAGTAACGGTCGGTTCGGTTCGGTTTTGGTTTTGTGGTTCTCAAAATCGATTACAAACCGCCAACTAATTTTTGGAACCGTTAACCGACCATTTAACTGTTTAAATCGACTATGCGGTTATGCGGTCGGTTATACGGTTTAGGCGGTTTAAACCGTTTAATAATTATATATATTATTATATATGTAATTATATATATTTAATATTATAATATATATTTAATTATAAATATTACTAAACGGTCGGTTCGGATCGGTTACGGTTTTGAAAATCCCAAACCCACGCACCGACCGTTTAGTACTTAATCCTTAGGCGGTTCAAACCGCCAAACCGTTTAAATCGCGGTTTGACTTAACCGCAAAACACCGTTGACGGTTTCGGGCGGTTCAGGCGATTTGAACCGCCTAATGCTCACCCCTATCCAAAATCATGAAGTCGAATCATAGAGAGTTTGGACAAGTGTTTCACAATTAATGGAGGAATGTGGATATTCTTGTTTTCCAAACCATTGATTACACATTTAACTTCAGCCTTTTGTTAATCCTCTCCAATATATCCCTTGCTCATGATCATAAATTCATATATAATCATATATATATATATATATATATCATTTTGTTCAATGTTCATCCTCTATCAATTTCGTTTGACATGGATCCTTCCACTTCATCCGCCATTCTTCTTGCCCATTATTATCTTCCTCGTAATTAAGTCATAATAATCAACCAAGGTCCAAAAGAGAGCAAGAAAACTTTAACTAGACTGAACCAACACTAAGAGAATAAACTCAAGAATACCATGGTCAGAATTCTCATTACAATCATATTTGTCCATATGTTCACTATCCTAAACTAAGTCCACATTGGTGCCCAAAAAAAAAAACTACTAAGTCTACATAAATGGCTAACACCCACATGTAGTGTTACATATTGAACTCATAACCTCACACGGTAAGTGCCTGTTTGGTCTAGCTTAAAACTCTTCTGAAAAAGTGCTTTTGGAAAAAGTGCTTTTGGAAAAAGTTTCAATTTAGAGCTTCTGGCTTTTGTTTCAAAAACAACTAAAAAGCATTTCTGGAAAGCACTTCTGGATTTTCCATTTGGCCCAGCTTAAGCTTTTTTCAGTAGATAAGCTGTTAAATAAGCTGGGCCAAACGAACCCTAAGTCACACTTGTCAGTTGAGCTAATGAACTAACAACCTAATTTTTTTTTTCAAAAACAACTCAGATCTTAATAATAATAATAATAATAATAATAATAATAATAATAATAATAATAATAATAATAATAATAATAATAATAATAATAATCATCATTTACTAGTATTAGTATAATATTAACAGAATAATTATAATCTCTTGGTTATATAATAAAATCTAAATAAAGTACCACAAAAAATAAAAATATCGAATGTTTTTTGCATTTATTTTGCAAAGCAAGAATGTTTTGGTAGTTGGGTTTTGATTTATCCCAAATCATTGTCTCACTCATGTATTTGTTTTTATAATTAAAAATAAAAAAACATGCAAATTTGAGTGATGAAAAACAATGTGCAGCTGTGCACGGTGGCACATGTTATTGCAAGTTAGGTTTTTTAAAAAAAAAAAAAATTAAAAACTCAAAACTATTTCCTATTTTCCTTTGCCAAACCAGATCATGTGTCTTTGAGAATATTGAACTTGTATTGTCACCTCTTTCATTAAAGTAGAAATTATTTACCATCTCAATCAATCATTATTGGTGTAAGGTTTGATTTTACTCACACATGAATTTATAAATCCAATGATTTTATTTTATGAAGATAATATAACGATAAATGTACAACAAAAACTACATGAAGCATTTGTTATTCAATTGTAAAATTGAACTATTTATAGCAAAGGGGTACTAGTCTAGGTAACAATGAACAAGAAAATGAACATTTTGAATGATAAATCAGATAAATATAAATTTCACCAAAAGATTTATCATTATTATGCTATAAATAATTCTATATGTTATAGTAATAATTAACTAGAGGTACTTAGCCCTCTCCTAAGATCAATGCGGGATATATAAACATTTTTTTTTTTTTACTTTTTGCCACACTAATAAGTGCAACTTATTATTGTGGCCATTTATCCGATATGGAGAAATCTAACCGCAATATAATTGTCTTTTGCATTGGACATGAAAGGCAATAGTAACTTTTAACTGCTTATATAGTTCTTCTAGTGGCCTAGTCACATGTTACAAGGAGTGGGGTCAATTATGAGACCCCTTTGTAATATATAGAAAAAAATAGGAATGAAAGATTTATTGTATTGATCCCATTAAAATGAAAGTTTTATAATGTTGATTCCTAATAATTTTGGATATTTTCACATCTAAATCATACTTTTAAATTATATATTTATGTTTTTATTTGATGAAAAAAAAATTATATTTATATTTTATTTTACTATTTTCATTTTACTTATAACCACTAGTATTTTTTTTGAGTTATATATATATATAAAAGCATAATTCTTAAGTTTACATATTAAATAACTTTTATTTGGTTAGTAAAAAAAAATCGTACAGCTTCACTTAAGTAAATCTCTGTCTACGCCACTGCTTCTTACTTTTTAAGGGGCTGTGAATGAACACATGCGGTAGAATTGTTTTTCTACTTAATTTTTTTTACTAAAATTAGTAATGGATTTTGTCGAAGAAATGCTCTAATAAGTTAAATAATGTAATTACATTATTTCAATGCATTCATATTTATAGTTATTATCAACTACTATAAAATATAATAATACTAATTATTGGAAAAAGTACTATTTTTCCCTTAAACTTGTAGTGTTTGGACGTTTTGTCTCATGAACTTTAATTTTGGACATTTTATCCCATAAACTATCAATTTTGGACGTTTTGCCCCCTTTCACACGATTAGACTAACAACACCGTCATGTCACTGACCTGACAATGCCACGTCAACGGTTTGATCCGACATGGCTACGCCACGTAATTCGGGTTGATATAACGTGACATTCCCACGTGGCATTTTTTAGGTTGAAAGTTTGGCTGGCCTCAAAGCTATCACCTGGACAAGAGATATGAGTTTCAGACATGTTGAGTTGGAAGGGAATGCTTTGATGATTATTCGAAAAGTGACTGCTTCAACAACGGATCTTTCACCTACTGTGTCTTATATTGCTGAACTCAAATTTCTCAACTCTTTGTTTGATTCTTGTCGGTTTTTACATGTTAATCGAGTTGGTAATGTGACTACTCATGCTTTAGCTAGTCTAAGCTCGTCTTTGCTAGATAATATTGTTTGGATTGAGAAAATTCCTAATTCAGTTCTAAGTGCGCTCCAAAATGATTGTAACACTTTACCAAATTAATGAATCCATTACGTTTTTCCAAAAAAAAGTTAAAGTCAAGTTGGGTGAAATTTCAAATGAGAGAAAAATCTAACATACCACAACTTTTAAATTCTCATATTGCAAATTGAGTAAAAAAGTCTCAAATGTAAAGTCATGTATGCATTTGTTGTGAATTTGAATGGAAAATGGAAACCAAACACACTCACACACAAAAAAACCCATTAAAAAAGAAGAAAAGAAATTTATCATGAATTCATTTCCCATGGACCCACTGACTCAAACAATGGGCACACACTCCCCCCCTCAACAAAGTGCACTCTAATTTCCCCAACATGCAAAAAATAAAAATTTAATTTATAAATATCATCTTTTTTTAAAGAATTTAAAAATTTAAGTTATATATAAATATATAATCTTTTTAAGAAAATAAAATAATTCCTCAAAAGAAAAAAAAAAGAAATTCTAAAAATAACATACACATTACCAAGACCCAAATCACCAACATTAGGAAGTAAAAAGAAAAAAAAAGAAATTCTAAAAATAAAAAGTCATACACATTACCAAGACCCAAATCAGTGAATCACCAACATTAGGAAGTAAGCATTCTCTCGAAAAAAAAAAAAAACATTAGGAAGTAAGCAAAATAACAACGAAATAAATAAAGCCCTTAAGACACTCCAAAAAGAAAAAAAGAACACTTCTCATTTCTAATTTCTTTTCCTTTTGCTCCTCATTTTTAGATCAACAATGAATTAAAAAACACCAAATACTCACAATTTCTTTTTTCTCATAATTTTACTGTTTCTTGTTTTTCTTTTAAGCTCTCTTTTCTGATTTCTTTCAGTCTCCATTTCTCTCCAGCCTCCTCTCTGTATTCAATATATATATACACTCAAAAATACATATAAAAGAAATTATATAAAAAAGTAATAATATATTATAGAAATAGTTGTTATACTAACTAGTGTTGTTTGTACAAAGGGAAAGGAAAGGAGAGAGAGAGAGAGCTTCTGTTTTGAAGGAGAAGTGGGAAGAAAAAAAGAAAACTTGAAAAAAAAGGGGAAAACCGATTTTTGTGAGAAGATGAGCGGTGGGGGGTTTAGGGTTTCATCAATCCCAAACAGCGTCAGGAAAACGATCCAAAACATAAAGGAGATCACGGGTAATCATAGTGAAGATGAGATTTATGCAATGCTTAAAGAATGTTCTATGGATCCCAATGAAACTGCTCAGAAGCTCCTCCTTCAGGGTACTTTTTTTTCTCTCTCCCCTTTTCGTCTCCTTTCAACTTCTCTCATTTGCTAAGTTTTTCATTTCTCTTGGGATTTTCTTAATGGGGTAGCTTCTGTTTGGTGTTTGCTGAAATGGGTTTGATCTTATTGGTACTTTTCTGGACTTTTGGTGTTTTGTTGTGATCTGTGCCTTTTGGAGTTTATCTTTGATCTTAATTTCATTTTTGGATATCTGGGTTCTGTTGTGGGGGGAGTGGCACTGTACTAGGTTTTTTTAGTATATATATTTTTATTTATTTTTGGGTGATGAGTTTGTACTGTTCATATGATTAATTAGATTTTGATATGATGTCTATGTTTATTTTTTAATTTTTTACATATCTGTAAATGCCAAACTTGGTTTCTGTTTTTTTTCTTTACAATTATGTGATTAGTGTTTTCCTGGTTATTTGAGAGATTTTGCTGAGAGTTTGTTAACAATTTAATGTGTTTGTGTTACCTTTACAAATGACAAGCAAAGAAATTAGCTCTAGAAATAGGCTTTTAATTAAATGCTTGTTAATGGTTGTATTTTCAGCTGAGTTTATTTCCTTCAAGCTCATTTTTAATTAGTCCTGCATTCAAATCATTAGTTAGGACATTATAAATCTGTTGGTAGTTGGAAGCTACTATTTTCCATTGTTAGTTCAGAAAAAATTCATGTGATAATATTCTCAATTTATTTTACTTGGCACACATTATCTTAATCTTGCTCACTTAGCTACTAAGTATGGTGTCACTGTTATAAT
The DNA here is from genome assembly GCA_001974825.2 of Corchorus olitorius. Taxonomy (NCBI): domain Eukaryota; kingdom Viridiplantae; phylum Streptophyta; class Magnoliopsida; order Malvales; family Malvaceae; genus Corchorus; species Corchorus olitorius. Next base: position 84,871 of record AWUE01016709.1, read on the forward strand.
ATAGTCACATTCTAACAAACTGTTAAATGGGGTACCTGCTAAGCAAAGCTTTTGGTTACATTCAGTGCCACATTTATTGTGTTGAGGAAGTCCAATGTGATAAATTTCTTTTGTGAAATGCTGTGCTTATTGAACCTGAGGAATTTTACTGTCTTGGTTGTTGGTTTAACCACTATATGAAGACTTGTTAGTAAAATTTTCCCATGTTTCAATAATTTGGATGATTACTTTGTCTGTTTTTCTTCCAAACTTGCTTATATGTTAATGTTTGTAGTTGCGTCAGTTTGCTATCAAGTTGAGCATTGATATCAGACAGGGCCTTTATGTGCTTCATGTTTATCAGTTTTCTGTATTTCAGATGAGTTATGGCTTGAATTTGAGCAAACTGTCAGCTTTATGTGCTTCTTAGCCTATGTCACTCTCTTGTTTTTTTCTTCCTGACCACTTGCATTTGATATATGTCATTCTTTATAAACACTGTACTATAATTTGTTTATTAGGTTTTATTATATTTGCTTCCAATTTGACAAATTTTAATGTTCCCTCAGATCCTTTCCGTGAGGTTAAAAGAAAACGTGACAGGAAAAAAGAGGTAAGAGACTCCACTGCAAAACTTTGCAAGTGTTTACCCCTTTTCCCCCTCAATATCTGTAAATTCTGCATTCTTTGTTCTGCAATTTTAAACCTTCTTTTGATTTAGATTTTAGTTTAGAATAAGTTGCAAATCGTATGTGATGAGTAAGCAAGCATGAACTAGGGTAGGTAGTGGAAGCTGAGAGCTTAGATAACCAGAACCTATTGTATATATTACCTATGACCAATTGCTTTTGTGTTAGTCCTGGGGTGGGAGATTTTAGGGTCTGAAGTGGTGGGGGTTTGCAGAGTTGGTTTGTGACAGGAGGACAAAAGGGTGAAGAGGGAAAACAAATGGTACTAGGCCTCATGAGTTGTATAAAGTTGAGATGCCATAGTTTTATTTATTTACATGCTTGTTTGTTTGTTTTGAAATGGGGGTAATTGGGTTGTTGGGGGCAGAGATTACTTGGAAGTAGTTTGTCAAGCATTCCTTATACTTCACACAGAATATGCAAGAATTTGTTTTCCTTGTTGCCTGCTTCAGGTTCAGATTTATCCTTTGTGGTTAATGTGCATTCAATACTTATTGTTGCAGAGTGTGAACAATAAAGAGTCTGCAGAGCCTCGGTGGAGATCTGGTGCACAGGGAAGAGGGAGTAGGGGTGGCCGGGGGAATTTCTCTCTTCGTCCCACAGCACATGGTATGCAAAAATTTTAAGGAACAAAAATGTGTTTAAGATTATTTTTTCCTTAAAAACTGTTGGACTTCTGAAGTATTGCGTTGATTGTGCTGCATGAACTTCTTGTTTCAGCCATTTTACTAATTTGGTACTGGGTCAATGAACAAGTTGCCTAGTTTTGTTGGAACAGGTTTTCTTTTCCCTGCCCATGCATCGTCTTATGTGTCAGATGGGATTTCTGTTACTAGGGTGTACAGTGCTGCTGCTATGGTTGTTGACTTGCTGTTGTTGTTATATCTGTATAATTAATATAGTTTGATTTATGAAATGGGCATGAATGACGTGTTATGTTTTAATATAATTTTAATATATGATGAATAGCCATAAATTTTGTTATAGATTTCAAAATAAATTTTTATTACTTCATTGTCAGCATTGTGCTTACTGTAATTTTCACCTGTTTATCTTATCAGAGGCTGGTGGAGCAAAGAGTTCTGGTCCTGGCAGAGATAATGGAACCAATCAAGTTGCAGAGAAAGGCAGTGGCCAATCCTCGTCAACCTCTTACGAGTCTAAAACTAAAGAATCTACTGCAGTAGCCAGGTGCCTATAATTTACAGATTTGCCATCTTCTGTAATATATATAGTATTCTACTTGTGTCTATTGATGAAAATATGGCTTCAATTCAGGTCAGTTCGTTTGAATAATTTTTATTATCATTTATTGTAGTCCTGTACCAGTCACAGCCAATGGTCCTACTGGTGTGGTGGCAGAAGCCTTCTCTGCTCCTCCAAGAAATGCTGCGAATCAACCTGAAGAGAATTCATCTGTTGGCAACAATGAGTTGGGGAGAGCACAATCTCCAATTAGTGTAGTAAACAAACCTACCATTGCATTTGGTATTGGGGACATGAGTGCACAGCCTGTTGCAAGCTCCAGTGGCTGTTCAATTTCGACTACTCCAGCATCTTCATCAGCAATATGCTTTTCTTCTTCAGACCATGTACTGGTTCCATCCAGTGATTCTCGGCTCCCTGGCACTTTGGGCACAATCAAACGTGAAGTGGGAAGTAACCGGGCTTCAACTGAGACAAATGCAGTTATCCCAAATGAAAACAAATTAGCTTCTGGTTAGGATTCTAAAAATTTGTAATTGGTTTTAAAGATGTTTATTCTGTGTAGATCTAATTAGTTTCTTTCTGATTTATAGCAGCTACTGAGATTAGTAGCTCTTTTATGCCAGGAAAGATGCCTAGCAAATCCTCAGGAGTAGTGAAGAATCCACCGAGTGAGTCTTCCCAAGCTTCATCTACATCAACACATGGTGGTTCCTCTATGAGCCGGCCTTCATCCAATTATAGTGCCCGCTCACAACAAATAATTGGCCCCCAGAAAGGTAAATGGAATGATTATTCTATTTATCAGTGCTTTTTGAAACTAATTTATGTATTGATCATAAATGATGAGGCTTGGGAGGGGTTTCAAAGTTATTTGGAAAGCCAGAGAAACATTGTGGGTTCTTGCTGTAATATATCCTCCCAGTACAGAGAGAAAGAGACAAAGAAGTACTGATGTGCTCATCTATTTTTACTAAATCCTACATGTATGCTTAGGTTGTCTATATCGGACATAGGTATCAATATATATTGCTTTTGTCCTTGATGTGTTCCGCAGGAGTATGCCTCTAACTTTTGAATGCCATTATGTAACTTTATCTATACAAGGAAGGTTCATTTGAATGCATTGCTTGTGCAAGTTTTTTCACAAATGATGTTGTAGCACCTTATTATAGTTGAAATCTATGATAAATGGGTATTAGTAACCTTTTTTCCTTTTAGTAAGACAGAACTCACTTGATGTTGTAACTTTTGTTTGAAAGCCGTTATTGTAACTCAGAAGGATAGGTGAAGAGGTCCTTAGATGAACAAAGGTAGCCCCTTGGTTAACAGCGTAACTTTGAGAAGGGATGGAAAGGGAAAGGTTTTCTAAGCTAAAGATATAGAACTTTTGGAACAATTGTGCTTACTTGTCATTCATTATAAATTACCTACTAATGGTTCGATGACTTTCAATGAAAATGTTTGCTCTTGGAACCTTTTTTAGCTGATATTGACGAATGTTTGGACCACTTAATATTACGTTCTTACCTTAAAATAGTTGAAGGGCTTTCTCAAGGTATGTGCATAAGTATAATTCCCTCTCTTTTATCAACAGTGGGTTCTAATAAGGAGTGGAAACCAAAGCCAGTCAGCTCTAATGCTGGGCAAGGTTCTGGAAGTGTTGGTGCATCTGAAGTTCCTGCTGTTTCACTTGAAGCCAATGCTCAGGCACAGCCTGTTTCAAATGCTATTGACTCAGAAGAAGCCACTTCAAAATTGCAGAAGAAGCTGGAGGATTTACATCTTCCACAACGTCAGCATGTTATAATTCCAAACCACATTCATGTCCCTGAATCCGAAAGAACAAAGCTGAGTTTTGGAAGTTTTGATGCTAGTTTTGGAGTAACATCAAACTATGTTGGCACTCAGGAGAGTGATAAGAGTTCCACACCATTGTCTGAAACTTCTCAAGACGATGAAACTGCAGAGGAACAGGCTTCCAGGTTTGTTATTATTAGAAGTTTATGATGGATGCAGGTTTTTACTTCTCTTCTAAGTTATGCTGACCTTTTCCTTGTACAGGATAAGCTGCCAACCTTTATAGGGCTTATATTTTTGCTCCTAGTTGGTGTGTTTTGTATGCTCAGCTCATGTTATTTACTTGTTATGTTACTGATTCCAGCAATCAAAATGCATTGGCAACTGCTGAGGATGGAGATTACAGTGACCGCCCGCAGTCACCTGCACATGCACCTGAAAATTTGTCTTCTGAGGGTGATATCTCTAATTCCATTCCAGAGTATAATGAAAACAAGCAGGAGAATGCACTGCTTTCTGGAGGGAATCAATACCCTGTGGTCCATACATCTCCTAATTACAGTTTTGGTATTATGCCTCCGATATTAGGACCATTTGAGAACCCTGAATCCCAGGCACGTGAAGTTTCTCGCCTTTCAAGCTTTGTTGTAAGCATCCAACTCCTCATTTCTTTAATACGTGCTGCTCTATTAATGTGTCTATATCTTATTGAAACTTAAGTTTCTTTCAACATTGTTCTTATGTAAAAGTAGTACCAAATCTTATATGTTAACTAGTTTATGCTATATTCTCCGTTTGAGTGTGACTTTTGGTTGTTGTGGGATTGCTATGATCTGAAGTGGTGTTTTAATAAAGTCAATTGCAATTGGGCGAGGTATTGACTGTAAAACTACTTTTGTTATTAAATGCTTGCTTTAATGTTTAGGTTCAACAACCATTTGATCCGGCAACTTATTATGCACAATTCTACCGTTCAACTGCTGATAATGATGGTCGTGTTTCTCCCTTTCCTTCCCCTGGAGTTGCCACAAAATACAATGGGAATGTTGCAGTTCTTCCTCAACAGACTTCTCAGGCTCCTCAAGAGGTTTGAGAGATTTAGCACCCTACACAATCTTTATATTTTAAATATTATTTTGAGTAAATAGCTCTAATGGTCCTTTAAGTTTGACCTAAATTCTGTTTTGGTCCCTATAATTTAAAACTTTATTTTAGTCGTTCAATGAATATTTTTAATAAATATTTTATTACTTTTTATTTAAATAATATATATATTTTTCTAACTCATTCATAAATAAATTTTAATAAAAAAATTAATGTCATATTAGAAAGTACATAATAAGTTGGCACTTAAAGATATAATTAATAAAAATACTATTGGAGGGACCAAAATTGTGTGACTTTCAACTTATAGGGACCAATACAGAACATTTCAAACTTTGGGGACCAAACTAGAATTTGGGTCAAAGTTTAGGGACCAATGGTGCTATTTACTGTATCAGTTTACTAGAAAAATATCCACTGGCTGGATTAGTTATGAGCCTGTTATCATTCGAATGACATATTGCTTTTCCTTTTATAGACTACTAATATTGGAGCTACTCAAAGTATACTAATAAACCAAAGTTACTGTTGACACTGTTCTCATACAGTGCGGCAACACTTATTTTACTTTGCATGAGGCCATTTGGCATCTGGGTCTGCTGCCATAAACCTCATGGGATATTTCATGAAGCTGACTTGGTTAATGAGTAGGATTAGACTCTGTAGAGAGATAATTCGGGGGAAAACACTTGGTTAAAGGAACTGGCTAAACCTTTTCGTGTTGGGAAAAGTAGGATTGGTTATGATCAACTTGAAAGTATTCCTCTATAATGATCATAAGTTGACAATTTTTTGTTGTTAATCATCATACAGAGTTGTGGCTTATTTCCACATGCTTGATTATAAATCATATATAGACTAAAAAGAAACAAATATATATACATATATCTGAAAGTTATTTTTCATAATTGAAATTTTGAAGGCATATAGTTACGGAAATCAAATGCAAAAATTATTTCTAGTAAGTGTTTATCTGTGCCAATTTCTGTTAACCACATAAACTAGGAGATTGCCCAATCTTGATGGAGGAAGAAGAGCAAAATTTTGTAACTTTGAACAAAAGGCAACTCTTTCTTTACAATAATTTTGTAACTCTGAACAAAAGGCAACCCTGCACATCATATAGTGAATGAGATTATATGCATTTTCATGTTAAGCTTTCCACAAGAAAAGGCACGTTTCATTCAGAAAAAGATTTGTTGATTTTTTATCTGTTTTCTTTTAATGGTTGTTGCAAGTAATGGTAGGGTAAAGTAGGTACTGGGTACACAATTTTTGAACATTTTAGATATTCATAGGTGAATCCGTGCTCTTCTACTTTGCTGCTAGAAAAATAAGCCTCGTGTGTGAGGATATTTGTTATCAATGAGGTTGATATTGTTAGATGGGGCAGTTGATACCTTATACGCATCTTGTTTTGCAGCATTACATGCATTACTTGTTAATACTGAACTATCAGCTCTTTTTCCACCAGACGCATCCAAACTCTTAACATAGGCAAATGGCATATATTGTTAATTAAATTAAATTCTATTGGATGTTGGAGCTTATTTGCATATCTTGACAGGGTGGAAATTCTTTGGTGTTGACCACGGCAAGTCCAACTCCACTAGTGACTCAAGCTGCTGGGCTGATGCAAAGTTCTATAGCTGTGACTCAGCAACCAGTCCCTGTATACCGCTCAGCAGCTGGGGTGCATTTGCCACATTATCCTCCTAACTACATACAATATGCCCCCTTTTACTCTCCTTTCTATGTTCCTTCTCCTGCCATCCATCAATTTATAAACAATGGTGCATTCCCTCAACAACCTCAAGCCGGTACTGTTTATCCTTCTGCACCAGCAGCACCTACTACAGGAGTCAAATTTTCGCTTCCTCAATATAAACCTGGAACTAACACGTCAAATTCTACTCATATTGGGATGCCAAGTGGTTATGGACCCTATGGGTCCTCCCCGGCCGGTTATAATCCCAGTTCTGCTGCGACAACTGGAAACTCAACCACAAATGAGGATCTCAGTACATCTCAATTCAAGGAAAACAATGTCTACATAACCGGGCAACAGGTTGGCAACATATTCCCATCTCTGACTTTCCCCATGATTGATTTATTGTTTTGTTTCTTGAACTATTTATGACATAAGATGAGAATATAAGAAATATTTGTGGCTTGTAGGTTCATGTCCCAACTTGTTCTAGTTTACATTTTTTAGCAATCATTCCATGTATCTTAAAAACCTAAATCTTCATGTTGTATCTAGTATATTCTAGTGGCAAACTAGCAATATTTTTTGGACTATATTTATAAAAGAAGATGAGAATGAAAGAACAATATTTTAATCATGGCTTGTAGGCTCACATTTGTGCATGTTCTTTTTTATGATAGAATCTAATTTTTCCTTTAGTAACGGTTACATGTACCTTAGAAGAATACTTTATGCAAGTAGTAACGGAATCCACCATAGTTTATGTAAGTTGTTTGTCGAGCAGAAAGAGAAGGGCCTTTGTTGTAGTTTTGGGACTTCTATGGAAGTCATATGGGTGATTCTTAGAATTGCATGACACTGGACGATCTTTCTTCTATTTTTTTCATTTTCTTACATTTCAGTTTTAAGAAGCATGCAATGTCAATGACTTCTCCTTTTCTATCTCCGCCCTCCCTTGTTTTCTTTTTCTTCCAGTATATGGGTTTTTATAGTGAGGGTTGATAGTTAATTTCTGCTTCATAATCGAGATAAATCTATACCGTTTTTTAATTAGAGATGATGCAACATTGATGAATTGATGAGTAAGGGCTAATTTAATGTTTTTTGATGGTGATCGTGCTCTCATCAGTTGCTTAGATCGTTCGTTATGCTCCTACATAATGCAGTCACCAACTCCATTCTCCTTTCTTGGGAATGTTTCATGTGGATGTAGATGCTTAATTTTTATCTGTTTTACGAGTAATTCTGAAGAAGCTTGTTTTCTGTCTGATATGAATGAATATAGGTTTGAGAAATCATTGGGCATTACCATTTCACATTCTTGACTAGCTTGTTAGGTGTCCTTATTTTTGTTTACTCTTCTTTTCCTTCTTGGACGATCATTTCATGGTTTGCCTTCATGCAGAGTGAAGGTTCAACTGTATGGATTGCTCCCCCTGGTCGTGACATATCCAGCATGCCAGCAAGTTCATTCTATAACCTTCCCCCACAGGGTCAGAACGTAACTTTTGCTCCAACTCAGGTTGCTCCTGGCTCCTTTGCTGGTATATATCATCCACAGGCAGTAACAGCAGCAGCTGTTCATCCTCTTCTACAACAGGCTCAGACTATGGCTGGAGCTGTTGATATGGCGGGGCCTGCTGCCAGTGTTTATCAGCAGACACAACATTCACAAATGAACTGGCCTAGTAATTACTGAAACAGGGATAAATATATTCTTTTTTGTAAACCAACCAAACAAGACATTCAATGTCCAATCTGGGGTATTTTTGGGAACTCCAACAGCTTTGAATGGAGGGGAGCATCAAGAAGATACAACTTGGCCAGAGTTCATAGTGTAAACCTGTTTGATGGGGGCCAAGAGAAAAATTGCCAATAGTATAGTATCTTCTGTTTGCTTGGATTGAGGGCCATAAAGGAAGCAGTTCGCCTGTTACTGATATTTGACTTTTGAAGTTAGTGAAGGTAGGTATGTGCAGGTCTTTCTCTTGCTATAAGGTGTTACCAAATCTTTCATTTCATAGATTTAAGCTTTTGCCCCTCAAATTTTCTTTTGGAAGTTTTTTGAACTCTTAGAATTTTACTGTTGAGTGGTGAGAATCTTTTCCATTCTTTTTTGTCCCTTTATTTGAGGTTTCATAGGGGGTTTTGGAAGGTAAGATTTAGGTTGGTGGAGAATTGTTTCCATTCCTTTCTTCTTATCTTTACTGTCTTACCTGTAAAGTGAATTTTTGATAGCAAGAAAAAGATGTACTGAACTGTTGTAATTGGTATAAGCAATTAAGCAAAGGCGAACGTTTCCAATTGTTTCACATGACTTAAGACTTGACATTTATCGTTATGCTTTTCTTGAGATATATATAGATAGGCATAGGCCTTTTCTTTTTGAGTGAAAGGCTTTTTGCTAGTGGGGTTATCTGTTTCTATTGCCTTGTACAATTCCGAAGGTATTTGTTCCGAAAAAGTGTACTTATTGTGTAATTTTAATGTTTCCCTTGGAGGGAATGTTCCTTAGGATCACAAGGGGATGCTTTGTATTTTCATTATAGATTGAGAAAATAAATCCTTTATTCCTTTAGGTGGATGAAGCCTTATCCGGATGGCAACTGTCTCAAAGCAGGCAAAACAACAAGAACAATGGCCGGCCTCGGCCTCGGACTCTCCATAGTGATTCTGCATTGATGTTATCTTCAGCTGTTGGAACAAATCTTCCCTTCCATTTGACTTTTAAAGTCAGCTCACTGAATTCCCCTTTCTTCTTGTATTATCATTGTTTCAAGACGATAAAGGCAGTGTCTCAACTGTTCTTATACAAGCCATACTTTCAGCAAAAAATTGCCCTGTTTTATCTTTGTATATTGTTGCTGGGATGCTTATTAAGTTCCTCAATCTCCCTAAACTTCGCCCTTTCTCTAGCCATGGCCGGTCTAAAATATCGGCTCGACCTGAGCAAGAAGAGCAAGAGCAAGAGGTGAACCAGGAGATGTCCTCGGCTCTAAAGATTGTCCATGCCGGTGGAGTTGTTGAGTGTTACTACATGGCAATGCCTGCAGCTAGCATCATGAAGAAGTACCCTTCCTTGATATTAGCTAGGCCTGAAGTTTTCAGGAGGCCATGGGATTCACTGGTCCGGTCCCGTGAGATCCTCACTCCAGGTGAAAAGATCTATCTTGTTCCACCTCGTACCGTTAAAAAGCTTCGAAAGAGGATCGCAAAACCCGGTATCGGACAAGTTGCAGGGTCTTCCATTGATGTCTCAAAGGATGGCTTGACAAGCAAGTCATTTCTCCAACCAAAGGAAGTTAGTGACTCAAGTGAGGTAAGTGGGTCATTTAGTACTAGTAATATTAGAAAGAAAAATGGAGCAAAGAAACATGTAAGGTTTGTAGGCATTGATTCCAAGCAGAAACCTGAGTTGGCTGCCACTAAAAGGAGCAAAGAGGAAGGCAATGCCAAGAGTTCCAAGAAGAAAGTTGAGCCCCAATTAGGAGGGAAAATGAAGGCAAAACATGGTGATTTATGGCAGCCAAGTCTTGTATCAATCAGTGAATGTGATGGGCCTGGTGTTTGGTGAATGGTTTCCTAAGCTTATAATTCATTTATAGAAACTGGTTTTGAGGTTATATTTTGATAACTAACAATATAATAAAGTATATTTATTACCTCCACCGATTCATATATGTTGTATTTTCAAAGCAACATATTTGTACCGGAGACTTGGAAAATCTATTTGTTTGGAGGCTACTCTAATATTCATGTTTGTTGATTAATCTAACCAAGGTTGCCTTTGTTTATATCCCTTTGGCATCATATGCTACTTTTATTCTTTCATGTACTCAGAGGAGCACATGATTCCTTGTTCAATTTTAATATTATTAATTGCTGTATTTTATTTATATCTTACTGCTATACCAATATGTAGGGTTTTTTTCCCCGACCTGTTAATTATAAATAAGATCATGAGAGAAATGAGTCCTTAAACGTGATCTATTGATAGAGTGTGCTCTATACTCTGAATTTTTTTATATAAAGATGTGAATATATAGAGTGATTATATCTAGTTCTACTGTTCTAGCCTCTAGGTATAAAAAAGAAAGGGAAATTATAATACATCTCCTCAACAAGTTAACATGTATACTTACACTTAAGGGTGGGATAATTACTAACCTAAGAGAGAATTATTATTGTGTTAATAATAGACAAAGAAAAAATAAATAAGAACTGGAAAAATAGGCATTAGGAGAGTTTTTTTTTCTTTTCTTTTCTTCATTTTAAGTCCGATTCAACCCGACTAGTCAGGATATAATGTGACCAATATCCAGAATTGTAGCAAAAAATTAAACAAAAAAATGAAAAGAATAATCTTTTGATTCAATAATAAATCACTCCTAATTTCAATTTTACTCAATATTAGGTTAAAAAATACAGTTAATTTTTATAACAGAAAACCTATAAAAAAAAAAGACAATATATTTCTATTTTCTCATTTTTTCTTTCCTTGTAAGGGAAATAAAAATTCTCCTCTCCTAACTTTCAAACCTTTTCTCCCAAGTTAAGTAATTAACTAATTATTATGAAAAAGAAAAAGGAAAAAAAAAAGGGAAAAATAATCATATTTATACTTTTTAAGTGTAACTGTAATTAGTAATAATTAAAACTCGAGTATATATGTTTTTTTATCTTTTGATTTTTTGCATTTGGAGTTTTGCTTTTGTCTTTGTTGGGTTTTTAGGACAAAGAGACCCAAAAACGCAATCCAAAGATAAAAAGGGCAGGAAACCAAGACACAGCAGCAGCAGCAGCAAGAGCAAACCAAAGCAAACCCAGCCCTCTACACCCCCAGCTGCAGCTTCACAGCTTTCAGAAAGTAAAGCAAAAGTAAAAAGAAAAAATGGGTCATGACCAAGAAGAGGAGGAGACACCGCCGGCAACCCCAACGACCCCCGCCAGCACCGCCGGGAAAGACCAACAAGAGGAAACTTGGAACCTACAGAAACAAACCCTTATATTGGAACTTGCAGAGAAGCTGATAAATGGAGATCTTCAGGCCAAGATTGAAGCTGCTAGAGATATAAGAAAAGTTGTTAGAAAATCGTCTGTTAAGACACGTTCAAAGTTTGCTGCCGCTGGTGTTATTCAGCCTCTTGTATTCATGCTTTTATCTCCTAATCTTGATGCACGTGAAGCTTCTCTGCTTGCTCTGCTCAATCTTGCTGTTAGAAATGAAAGGTCTTTATTTTTATTTTTTTTAATATGCTTTTTATGTTTTTCGACATAGATCCATGTTGGGTTATGGGTTTTTATTTCCTTTGAGAAATTCTTGGTTTAGTTGTTGCTGTTCTTTGGTTGCTGGGAAAATTGGGGAGCAGGGTTTAAGAGGGAAAAGCAAAAGGATAAAAAGTTAATGATAAAGGATGGGCTAGCTTTGAGTAAATTATCAAGTCAATTAACTCACTTAGCTCTCTATCAAGTTGGGAAATTTTTTCCATTTTCTTTTGCTTCCTTTTATTTGGGTGTGAAATGTTGAGAATATTGCAGTATGGGGTATTTTGATGATTGTTTTGGGTTTTATTGGGAGCTTGGTTGAGTTTGCTGGATTCTATTGCATATCTATTTGACCTTTGTCCAACCAAGTAGTTGATCGATGGGATTGATTCAGGTGGAGTTTGGCTCTTAGTTTTTCTGATAGTTTCTATTCTAATGTCAAAATGAAAGTTTTGGGTGAGATTTTGAAAGCTCTAAAAAGGTGGTTTCTTGATATAATTGGAATCTCTAAGTTCAGATGTCTAAAGTTAGTATGAATATGTGCCCTGTCTGTTCTTTCTGGTTGCCTATTCCTGGTTAGCATCTGCAAAAGCTCAATTACATGTTGGACACTCATTCTATTCTACTTCACCAATGTGTTTTTCGTTTTCGTTTTCATTCCATGTCCATGGCTTTGTCCGGTCCAAGAAATTTTAAGTCAATGATGTGCAGCATGGTTCAGATTTACAAGAAATGTCACTGATAATTATATGAATATCCGGAATGTCATCTTGAAGCATTTTCTTTTATGTAGTTATTATGCAATTTCTCACTTTTTACTCTTGCCACCATCCTCTTATTTCGGTGGTTAATGTACAACTGTGATTATGTAGTCAATTGATCTGTTTGTCATTTTCATTTTGCTTTTCAGAAACAAGGTCAATATAGTGACGGCAGGGGCTATCCCTCCTCTTGTAGAGCTTCTCAAATTGCAAAATGCTAGTTTGAGAGAATTAGCCACAGCAGCAATATTGACACTCTCAGCTGCTGCACCTAACAAGCCGACAATTGCAGCCTCTGGAGCTGCACCCCTTCTGGTTCAAATCCTTAGCTCAGGAAGTGTTCAAGGAAAAGTTGATGCTGTCACTGCCTTACACAACCTATCGACGTGCAAAGAGAATTCCATTCCAATCCTTGATGCTAAGGCAGTTTCCCCACTTATCAACTTGCTCAAAGAATGCAAGAAATATTCTAAGTTTGCTGAAAAAGCCACAGCCCTTCTTGAAATCCTTTCTAAATCTGAGGAAGGACGAGTTGCGATCACCGATTCAGATGGTGGGATATTAACCTTGGTAGAGACCGTCGAAGATGGCTCTCTTTTCAGCACACAGCATGCTGTTGGAGCTTTGCTTTCTTTGTGCCAGAGCTGCAGAGAAAAATATAGAGAACTCATCCTTAAAGAAGGTGCAATCCCAGGGCTTCTGCGACTGACTGTGGAGGGCACAAACATAGCCCAAGAAAGAGCTCGGACTCTATTAGATTTGCTCAGAGACACTCCTCAGGAAAAGAAATTGGCTTCCTCAGTTCTCGAGAAAATCGTGTATGATATTGCTACTCGTGTAGATGGAGCAGATAAAGCTGCTGAAACTGCCAAGAGGTTACTGGAAGATATGGTTCAAAGAAGTATGGAACTCAGCATGAATCGCATCCAACATAGGGCTGCATCTTGCACACCTGCCAAAGTTCCATCTGGTTGATGCATGCTTTCTGCCCAGGAAGCAGAACACCGGTTTGTATCGATGCTAGATTACCATCCAAGGGAGTGGGAATGAATGAATAGAGCAAAATATCATGGATTAGGTTTTCACTAGGAGTTTTACCTTTTGGAGGTGATATTTACTACCTCATGGGTGTGTTGTACATCTTGACCCTGAATCTGATCGTGTATATATAAAAAAAACCTCTCTGTTATAATACATGTACATTTCCACTGATGAGAAATCATAGGAGAGGCAGAGTACTGAATTAAGGTTGAGTTATGACCAAATACTTTCTTTTGACCAAAGTTGTGTAAAGCTCCCATTTTCATGATGTACTACTCTTCAGTTTCCCTAATTATGAAACTTTTTCACTCTTTTCTCCTGCAGACCAGTTCATTCAGTGTTAGTACTACAAGAAGGTAAGTTCAATACATTTTTCTCTTTGACTTTGGCATCTACATGTTTTTCATGGATATTTTTTGGTCTAGGATTAGTTGATGCCCCATTGCCAACTAGTGTTGGTGGGTGGATGGAATTGGGGAATGGTAGTATCAACACAAAATTTGGTGCGTTTGAGGCTGTTGTTTTGATCATTTGGTTGAGAGTCAGAAACAGGAAATTGGGACTTTTGCAACCCAAATGTTGGAAGTAAGTAATGTTCCTGTCTGTGTCAGGGGACATGATTATGTGCCATCCACCCAAACCCAAACTGTGGATGACAAACAACAGTAAATCTGGGGTCCTCTCCCTTCCTCCCTCTCACTATTGGAGTGAAAGAAAGAACTTGTTCAAGGGTTGATCCCAAAACCAAACAAAGCAGTGCTTCAGAAATTTACTCTGCCCCATTTAGATTCATATATTTATTTATGGTTTTGACATAAAGGGAAACCTTAAAACACTGCAACTTTTTAAAAGCTGCAAGGAGTAAGCAGCTTCCACGTCTAATCCCATAATGACAGAAATTTACTCCATTTTTTTAAGGAAAAGAAAAAGAGAAAAAAAAAAAGGGTGTTGATTTAGATGTTGATGTTGTGTGACAGTGTGAGTGTGATGGAGAGACAATGGAATGGACAAATATCAACTAACCAATTTTAATTGACAAATGAAAACATGATATATAAAGTAGCAGAGAGAGAGAGAGAGACCTTTGGAAAGTTGAATTAGCTAAAGATTAGGGTTTATCTGAGATAGAGATACTCTACTAATTAAAATAGAGATACTCTACTAATTAAAGTTGGTTTCTTTATGAGATTGGGCTTTGGATTATAATTGGTAACCGACACACCCCCTACTTAAGTTAATGTTTTTTCATTAAGGGTAAAGTTGGATTAGCAAAGTTACTAAATCTTCATTGCTGTTCCACTCTACTATTTGAAGCTACTTTGCTCCACTTACTAAAAAAGTTTCCATGTAGCTCTTAGAAAAGTTCTTTGAATTTAGGCTAATTGCTCAATTAAGGGCAAAACGTTTCTGGTTCGGTCTAATTTGGGGCAGAAGCTTTCAATTTGGTCTATTTGGGGTAAAACGTTAACAATTCGTGTCAATTACGGGCAGACCGTCAGATTAGACGGGGCGTATGTTTCACGCATATAGGGGGCGTGTAAATGCATATCAGGACGATACGTGGCACTTAAATTTTGAAATAAAATTAAATTTATTTAAAATTAAATTCATTTAATTTAACCATAGAAGGGAAAAAAAATATCTCAATTTCCCTAATCAAAACGTGGCGTTTTGATTCGGGTTTATGAGTTTGGGTGTTAGGGTTCTCCTCTTCATCTCTTCATTTTTCTCTACCGTTCAAAAAAGAAAAATTCTCTTTTCTTCTTCAGTTCCGTCTCGCCTGAAATCAATGAATTCCCAGCCGTCCAAAGTGACTACGAGTGGTATTACACTGTATCGATGACTCGATCTTTCGCTGCTGGTGATGGGATTCTTGGGAGGGCTTTTGGGTCAGGCTCTTACGTTTGGTTGAGTGGAGATGAGCCGTTTCAATTGTACGAATGTGAGCGAGTTAAAGATGCTCGTACGCGAGGGATTCAGACTTTAGTCTACCTTTCGACTTCCTTTGGGATTGTTGAATTGGGATCTTCAGAAACGATAGAAGAAGATTAGGGTTTGGTGCAACTTTTTAAATCAATTTTTGGGTAAAAGCCTAGAGATGGATTTATGTTGGGTAATACCCTTTTCATCCCTAAGTATCTTGATTCCACCTTGATTCTCTTTGTTCACACCGGTATGTCGAATTTTCACTTTTTTATTTTATTTCTTTTTACTATTGTTAAAGTGAAACAGATCATTCTGAGTAACGTGCTGAGCCTGATGGGATGCAGGGGAAGCCAGAGTGGGGTGCATTTTCAAAGATGAGATGGTGGAAAGAAGACTTAAGATTGGAGACGTGTTTATGATCCCAGCTACATTTTAAACCCAGGAGAGGGACAGTGGCTTCACATGATTTGCAGCATTGATCTTGACAATTTACATTTAGGTACTTTCCAGGTATAATAATGCTCGATTGTTTAGATCCAAAATAAGAAAGTTGTTAAAACTGGGTTTAATTTAACTGATTTCATGAAAAGTTGCAGTCTTTCTTCATTGGCGAAGCAATCTATCCACAATTTGTCTTTGCAGGATTTGGCCATAAAACTCTCTCAACGCCTTAAATGTAAGCAAAATACTAATAAGTGCAATTTATCTATATATATAGCCAGAACAACTTTGTAATGATTAATGCACATGATTGCAGGTCTCAAAGACGAATCTTGATTTATGCTGGAGATGAAATCGCCCAAATCCTCCATTGTTATCCCTGAATTTATGCTTCAATGGAATTTTTGTTGACCCAGACTTCTTTTCTCAACGTTTTAAAGCCAATTTTTCTTTTTTTTTTCTTTTTAATTTTCGTTTTTTTAATTTTTAAGTAATTCTCGAAATTACTTTTTAATAATTAAGAAATATTTTTTTATTGACTTAACGGCGTCCGTTACTTATAACGGCGCGTTTCTTTCACTCTCCAAAAGATTCTGCCCCACATTGACGGTCTGCCCCTAATTGACGCGAATTGATAACGTTTTGCCCCAAATAGACCGAATTGAAAGCTTCTACCCCAAATTAGGCCAAACCAGAAACGTTTTGCCCTTAATTGAGCAATTAGCCTTGAATTTAAAATCAATTCTTTGTTTTACTTAAGTTCTTAAGTAATCTACGCCTCTAGCTACCCCACCCCCATAACTTCTATCAAGATTATATGTTTGGAACTCCACGTACAATCCTCTAGTATCAAGTAATCATATTGATTTTCAACTAATTTGGTGTCGAGTTATATTGGGTTTTAAATAGTAAGAAACTCTTCCAACAAACTGATCATAATGTGCTATGTCATTTGAGTTAAAATCAAATGAAACTTTAAACTTAAAAACTCTAAAAACAATGCTACTTCCTTCTTAAAAGTAATAGTATATATATACTAAATAGTATTTGAAAGACCCAGTGAATTTACCAAAGACCCCTTTTGAGGATCGATGAGGAGACTCCATTCGAACTTTTTTTGTCATTTTCTGTCTTTTCTCACTTGTCAAATTACTAAGAAGACCCTAAATTAGTTTCTAGCATGTTCTTGCCCTTGAGCCCTTTTTTGTAATTATCCTTTCCTTTCACATAAATGTTATATTAAATGCTATCCCCTTAATTATCTAGAATTGTAACCTCTATTTAGGCCTTTAATGTCCATATGAAGAAGAGAGTAAACTTAGTTTTTGTTTAAGTGCTACACACTTTAGATGAGGAAACAAAATTGAAGATATTGCACATGTCCATGTACAGATTAATATTTACTATTTATTGCTAACTTTAGGGCATATGCTCAATGTTAATAGTATAGCCTTTTAAAGATACAACACATTTAAAATTATAGTACTTTCAAAATTTCCTACGTATCAAACAATTTGATTCGAATAGAAAATTGTTTAAAAAAGTAGATTGCTGAACGCCCGATGCGGCAGCGCGGGCCGATCCACTTGTGCCTAATTAATTTCAATCCCCTCTAAATTAAGTATTTATTACAAGGGTAATTATTTGATACACCGGCGGTGTAAATTTTGGACTCCACAAACGGGTTGGGAAGTTGACACATGTCCATTTTCTAAATTAATTAAGTTTTTAATATTTCAATCTAGTTCCTAGAGGACACATGTCACCCTTTAGGATCCGCTTGTGTAGTCTGTTAAACTCCACCGCCGGTGTATTGTATAATTTGCCTTATTACAATTGCTGATATTATTCTGATAAAGGCAAGGGGAAAATGTGTTGGAACAACATACTTATTATCACATAGATAAAGCCACCCAACTTGATCTTTCGTATACCAATCAAGGAAAGAAAGCACAAATTCTTTTAAAGCTCCTCTAATTTCTTCCTTTTAACTAATTTTCTATCTCTATCACCAATTTTCCTTTCCTTCATATCGAAGTATCCATCTCTATCTATGGACTATTACATGTTCTCTCACTAATTTCCTTTCAAACTCTTCCTTGTTTCTTCCTCTCATTTCTCATGTCATTTCTTTTTCTTTCATTGTTTTTAACCTTGTAAACTAGATTTGAGGTGATTTTATTATATTTGAATTGAAATTATAGGATGAAGTATATACAAATAAAGGTGATTTACCAATATACTTACACTTAATACTAGTATCGATTTAGAACCTTCTCCCTTTATCAACTCTATTAATACTTAACAATTTTGAAATTAGCAATGTTTACGCATAACTTAAATTTAATCCAATTTAGAATTTTCACCTTTATTTCATCTTCATTATTACATGTCTTTTGAAGTTAAGCTGCTCTTTAAAATATTGATATTTTTTTTAAAAAAAGAAAATCATCATAAGCAACGCCTCTTTTGTTTCATGGATAGGGTTTTAGTAACTTTTAAGTTTGAATTTGATTTTTTGAAACAAATTCTTTAAACATATCATCCCATTTATTTAAAGATCATGGTTAACTAAAATTTGAAAATTCTGGCAAAAAAATTTTCAAAATAAAAAATCCTTTAATTTTTTTTGAATAAAGTCTTTTTTAAAATGATTTTCATTAAAATTATTATCTTATAAATATTTAAAGTAGTAATGATTAAATTAAAAAAAATCAAACTAGAGCAATAACAATACAAAATTATTTGGCAAAAGCTAACGGGTGCAAGGTTGCACCAATTACTCATAAAACACAAAGCGCATGGTTTTCTGTGAAGACAAAAAGACAATGATGTGGGGTTTTGACTTTAACATATCTAAAATGCCCTTGAGTACTTTTTTTTTTTTTTTGAAAAACCTTACTATTTAGTTACAAGAAAAGATTTAGCCTAACTATAAAAATATTTTATTAATACATTTAAATAAGAAAATGATATTCATATTTTTTATGACTATAATTAAGGTTTAGTCCAACTATAAAAATGTTTTATTTTTTAAAAGGGTAAATCTTACATTTTGAAACCGTTCTTTTAGGGTTTTAGAAAAATAAGTTTAAACACTTATTAATAAAGTTTAGCCCTAATTTTAAAAATATTTTATTTTTATAAGGGTAAATTTCAAAATTTTAGATCAATTATCATAGGGTTTTAGAAAAAAAAATTATATAAATCCTTTAGTAAAATTTGTTCTCTAGATAAAAAATTATTAATAATAAAACCAATAAGGATAATATTGTTAGGGATGCAAGTGGGTAATAGATAATAGGGTACCCGGCACTACCCGATCCGATTAAGTAGGGTTAGGGTATTGTATAATAGGGTTAGGGTAGGGTACGAGTAGTGATTTTAGTACCCGTCACAGGTTCGGGTAGGGTACGGATAGTAACCTTAGGGTACCCACTATCCGAACCCAGTTACTAATTAATTATTTTAATATTAAATTTTTATTTATATATTATATTTTTACTTAAAAATTACTCCTAATTAACCTAATTAAAATTTGTTTATTGTTAAAAATATAATTTTTAACTTTATTTTACAATTATACAAGTTAATTTTAATTTAGTCATTTTTAATCTATTCTATTTATTATTATTTAATTATAAAGAAAAAATATATATTCGGGTTTTTTATCGGGTTAGGGTAGTTAACGAGTAGTTGATATATTACACGGGTAGGGTACGCCACGGGTAGTGATTTTAAAAAATAACCGGGTAGTTATAGGGTTCGGGTACCCTAAAAGATAATAGGGTTAGGGTACGGGTACCTCAAAATTCACGGATACCCTACCCAATTGCATCCCTAAATATTGTGCTTAAATATTTATCTTACCTATTTTTAGTTTAATTATTACCTTTCATTTAATTACATGAGACCAACTCATTTTACAGCTTTTATTTTTTGAGAATCCCAACACAAAAAATGCATTGTTTTTAGCCAAATGGATTGTTTTTAGCCAATTTGGCTGCCTATCTAGTGCATGGGTGCACCAGTTAACTATTTTTAGGGATACTAATACTAAATAATGATGATGATCAATTGAAGAGTTTTTTTTTTTCATTTATTCCTTTCTCTAAAATCAGAACTTCTTTTACTTGAGATCGAAAATTCAAGATGTAAAAAAGTTATCACTTAATGACTTAATTAAAAAAATCGAGTTTAATCAATAATTGGCGTAGTATTAGTAGTTCTTAATCTTAATAATTGAGTGCGTTTAAGAAATTAAGAAGATATATTTGTGCCAAAAAAAGAAATTAAGAGGATATTGACCCAAAATTAGTACGTGTTTGGCTCTGTCGGTGTAATTTGTCTAAAGCGCTGAACAAAAGGCAGAAAGCAAGCAGGTCCACATTAAAAACTAAAACAAACAAACAAACACATCACACGCCTCCACAGATCACATCCGTCCACGTGACCCTATTATCCACGTGTACCCATCGTACCCCATGTGCGCAGTACGCACTGCGTTTACTTTATAACACATCGTTGTATTGTTGTAGTGTAGTGCAATGGATCTGTTGTCATCATTCATCTGCTCTTTTGACTGAGACAAAGGAAAAATATAAAAAAGTAATTTTAAAAAAGGAAATAAAGTCACAGAAATTGAGAGGAAATCTTAGTAAGAGACAGCTCACACTCTGTCTATCCCACATTCAGTCCATAGAAGAGGAGGAATTTTGGGTTTTCAATTTCTTCATTCGTTTCTTCCTCCTTTGCTTAAGCTTCATCTTGATAAAAGAGGTAAGCCAAATTCTTGAACTGTTTGCCACATTTTCAGTTTCAAGATCTATGAAAGTGAACCCAGATCTGTTAAAGCCTTAATTTTTTTTGCTGAATTGTTGCATTTTAGTAATCTGGGTACTTCTGTTTTGGTGTTAAGAAGTAGATTTAGTTGATTGTAAGGGGTTTTAGTTTAAGGGAACAATGTGGGGTCGTTCTGGGTTATCTAGAACTGGAAGCTTTAGGCCAGAAAATCTTGGACAGAATGCTTTGCATATGATAGGGAATCTTTGTTTCACTTTGTTTGTGGTAGGTGTCTTAGTTTTCACTATTATAGCTGCTACTTATCAGCCAGAGGACCCTCTTTTCCATCCTTCTACAAAGATCACAACTTTCCTCACTTCCAAATCCAATGCCACTTTTCAATCTGATAACACTGTTGTTAAAACTGGAGAGGACTTTATGGCAGCGAACCAGTCTGCTTTTGCCACTTTTATCAACGTGACGGATGTGCCTGAAATCAAGGAGGCAAGTGTGGATGAAACTAGTTCATCTGAATGTGAAGGTGATTCGAAAGGACCTCTTGATTGTAAGGACCCGGAAGTGTTTCATTTGATGATGAAAGAGGCTATTGAGCGTTTTAAGGATATACATTTTTATCGGTTTGGGAAGCCGGCTCCTGGTCCTGAGGAGAATACTTGTGATATGGCATGGCGCTTTAGGCCTAAGGAAGGGAAGACAGCTGCATTTTATAAGGATTACAGGCGGTTTGTGATTAATAGATCTGAGAATTGTACACTTAGTGTGATGAGCATTGGGGATTATCATTCTGGTGTGAATGCGAGGAAGAGGAAGAATAAGCATCAAAAGCCTGGATTCGAGAAGACGCCTGATAAGCAGGACAAAGGTGGTGTGACTTTGCCTGTTGTTGGGGAAGTAGTGAATGATTCACTTCCAGTGGTTGAGTCTGAAAATGCATTTAGACATGGGAAGTACTTGATTTATGTGGGTGGTGGAGATAGGTGCAAGAGCATGAACCATTATTTGTGGAGTTTCTTGTGTGCATTGGGTGAAGCTCAGTACTTGAATCGAACTCTGGTTATGGATTTGACTCTTTGTTTGTCTTCCATTTACACTTCATCTAATCAGGATGAGGAAGGGAAGGACTTTAGGTTTTACTTTGATTTCGAGCATCTGAAGGAGGCAGCATCAGTGTTGGATCAGGAGCAATTCTGGCAAGATTGGAATAAATGGCAAAAGAAAAATGGGTTGAATCTTCATCTTGTCGAGGATATTAAGGTGACGCCAATGAAGCTTGCCGAGGTGAAGGATTCTTTGATTATGAGAAAGTTTGGATCTGTGGAGCCAGATAATTACTGGTACAGGGTTTGCGAAGGAGAGACAGAATCTGTTGTTCAAAGGCCATGGCATCTGGTATGGAAATCGAGAAGGTTGATGGATATAGTGTCAGCAATTGCATCAAAATTGAACTGGGATTATGACTCTGTTCACATCGTAAGAGGGGAGAAGGCAAGGAACAGGGATCTGTGGCCTAATCTCGCGCAAGATACCTCACCTGATGCACTTATCTCAACCTTGCAGGATAAGATTGAAGATGGGAGGAATGTGTATATTGCAACAAATGAACCCGATACATCTTTCTTTGACCCTTTGAAAGACAAATACGCCACTCATTTTCTTGATGAGTATAAGGATCTTTGGGACGAGAGCAGTGAGTGGTATTCAGAAACAACAAAGCTAAACAATGGAGTTCCAGTTGAATTCGACGGTTACATGAGGGTCTCTGTGGATACAGAAGTGTTCTTAAGAGGGAAGAAGCAGATAGAGACTTTCAATGATCTGACTAATGATTGCAAAGACGGAGTTAACACCTGCAATTCTGCAGCCAGTTGATTCACTATATATGAGGTCTGAGACTTTATTGTGACATTTTGGTACATCCACGTGTATTTTTAGCTATTATTGTCTTTGTTACCTTTTAATAAACTATATATGTCTTATTACCTTTTAATAGTTTTGTCATTGAGTGGCATTTCCCGAATTTTGTACTAGTAGGATATTGACTATCAACATTTCTCAACTTGCCATCATTTTGAGATTCTAGACTAGTTGAACTTGCTTATTCATCTGTTAGCATCTACCCTGCTATGATAGTCCTGTGATGGAAACTATGTGTTTCAGATTGTCTTTTGAAATGGGTCTTTGACTCTTCGCCCCCAACCTTGATCCTTGATATGTATGTGTGTGTGTGTGTGTGGATTTATGCTTCCATTTACCCTAGAGACTAGAGTGGTTAGTTTGTCAAATTAGAATAAAGATGCAAACTATTAAAGAAGACAGATGGTAATAAGTGATCGAAACAAAGCGAAAATAGCAATTGAACTTTGCTAATTGCTATAAGAGAATGCTGATCGTACTGTGATCATGGTGGTATCTGCTGATTCTTCTGCAGTTTTCAAACATCAAAGAACAAAGGTCTAAGAAGATGGTAAACTATTAGTGCATAATAAAGTGAACCAAATGGCTAGGAAAATTGAAGTACTACTTTTGTTAGATCCTTCGGCAAGCAAGTGTTAAGAAAAAATTCGTCTGCTAATTTGAATAGAAATGAGAGAGGGAGAAGATATACCATATTGTTGTTATCATACCTTATACGTAAGGGAGAAACAAGTGGACAAATTTTTCGAGAAGAATTCAATAAACTTTATAAATTTTGATTTATATACCCCTTTCTCTTTCAAAATCGTCTCAATGTCACCTCAAAATTAAGCCTTTAATTAATTTTATTTCCCCATAAAGTTTTAGTTTTATTTCCCCATGAAACAATTTCCGGTGCTCACCCGCAGCCCCACAAATTTGGAACAAGAGTCACTCTAAGTCATACTCTACTTGGACCCTCAATCTGTGTTAGATATCAAGCAAGCTGAAGATGCTGCCATTGCCATGCAGAAAGGCAGGCAGATTTTACTTGGATGATCAAAGCTCAATGCTGCCTCGTGCATTTTCAAAATTAAAATTGAAATGGTTGATTTCATAGAGGACTCTGTTTAAAAGAGTGTACGTAGAAATATGTTATAAAGCCTTTATTCTCAACAGATGATAAATCCATTAGACGGGTTTTACATTTTCTTCAGGGTGAAAATTGGACTAGGAATCCTATCTGATAGCATTGAATATTGCTATGACGAAATATGTTCTCAGGATCAAAATTGGCTTGCCATTGCCAAGATAGATGTATGAACTAAACAATCCAAAAACAAAAAGAATGTACGGTACGAGAGCTAGCCTGGTTTGATTGGCATGCTACTTTACTACTAGCTAAGCTAAGGCCCCGGAAACAACTTGATACCAAGCGGAGCCAGCACTTGCTCCTCCAACCTCTTTTGTTTTGCTCTGCTGACTGTAAGACCCAGGGAATCCATCATATAGATTTGAAATCCTCTCTCTTTGTCTACCGCTCTTATTTCAGATTACTCTTATTAGCCCCTTTAATTGGAACAAGAGTCAGTTTCTTGCCAGGTTTGCTAGTTCCAGCTTCTGCCGTTCGTAACATTGAAATAGCAACTTGATGCTGACTTGCGTCTGTTTTCTCATCTGTAAATGGTTTCAACTCAAATGCTCCCCGGGTGAAGCCTCTAGCAACCTGTGGTATTAAAAGTCTGATTAGTTGAAACAGCACAAATAGTGTAGAATATGAATCAATCGTCCAGACAAATTTAGTTACAGCTGGTGCCCATACACAAAGGTAAATCATGATCACCCAAATTATTGCAGGAACACAAATGATATTAGCGGTCAACTACGACAAGGTCAAAAATGGATCAATTGTTAATATGAAGCATGATCCTGAAGCAGATAACAAGCATAAATAGAGACTTTAAGAATGTTCAAGGTCTTTGGTGGAACTGAGGGATGATGAGAAAATGAACATGCAGGTTTATAGGAAAATAATAAAAAGCACCCAGCAAAAATCAATTGAATATTTGAATGCTAATTTATAAGGGGAACAAGATGGAAACTTAATATTTATATAATTCTAAATTGTTCTAATACTTTGTGGGAAAAGAACATATATACTTGTGTCAACACTGCAGAATGAAACAAGAATATAACTCAAATAACATGGTGTACCTTCAAAAGAATCCAAACTTTAAGGGAACTGCTCAGGACCGCGAGTTTTGTCCTTTTCCCTGAAGTTAGGTAATTACACATATGTTGGTCAACCCTCAATACAAACCTTGGCCAGGATTTTGGATTTTCAGGGTGTGCCTTCTTTTTCATCTGCGCCTGATTTCAAAAAGGGCAAAAGATAAAACAGATTTTTTTTATCACCACCTCCATCAAAATAGAATCAGAACTTCATTTTTCATTTTTAACTGTTACTATTTTTTAAGTTCACACAGTGAGTCATGTTCTGAAAATATATAACTTACAAGTGATCGACAAATTTCTTGTTCAATTTTTGAGAAGGAAGTCTCTAAAGCTTCAACCCTCCCAGTACCATGACAGCAAGTGCATGGTTCACTAATCATAAATGTCACGCTAGGCCGAACCTGTTCAAGTTGTAAAGCAAATGTTCTTATTTGACAATACAGGTTTTATCATAAGTTAAGAATATATAAACTGGGAACTGGTTAGATATACGTTTGCATTGGCACAAGGGGACAGTTCCCTGAAAATTAGAAGCAAAGAAGGTAGTCAGGAACCAGCATACATACCCGTTTCCTCGTTATTTCCATGAGTCCATGTTTTGATAATTCAGAGACTTTAATCATTGATCGGTCCCTCTCCACTTCTTTCTTAACTTCTTCATATACTAGTCTCTTATTTGCTGAGAAGAGAGGAGTAAACATAAGTGAGATATTTCCTTACTTCTTAGAAGTTAAAAAATTCAACTCATACTTGTTTTACTACTTCAAGCATGTACTAATGAGATAATTAGGAAAATGGGAGGGGAGAGAGACAGAGAGAGAGAATGTTATATAGCACCTTCAAGGTGTATTATAGCAGGAATACACAGGAAAAAGAATATCACGGGACTTGTAACATACTTGTGATAGTTTAAGCAAACGCCTTAATCCCCCCCCCCAAAAAAAAAAAAAGAAAAAAGAAAAATGAAGATGTCCAGCATAGTAAAGGTGTGATAGAGTAGCTCCAATTAACAGACAGGTACAAAATTTCATAAACATAATATAAGCATTTCCAAGTCTACTTGAGCCATTCCAATAAATAGAAGAATAAAAGAGATAACCATAAAAATGGGAGAGACTCACAGTCATCTTCCATATCAATGAAATCAACTACAATAATGCCACCAATATCCCTGAGCCGCAACTCCCTTGCAATCTGAAAAGTAAAATTTTTTGTTTATTAACTAATACCAAATCATTTAGTATAATGGTCAGCAGAGTTGGATAATTTATTGAAAATAACATATCAAAAGAACAAGAGACTGCAAGAAAGATTAATTATGTCGAGTAGAAGCACTTAACAGAAGATTCTAAAACCTGTAAACTTTCCCCTTCCAGTTCTTTTTTGTACCTCCTCCATCCTACACTTACTGAATGCAAAACTTAACTCTTAATTTGAATGTTAAGCAGCAAGATTGTATTTATATCAAGGCAAATAATTACTGAGATGCACAATGTCCAACTTTCATCTTAATATAACTGATAAGTAGCATGATTGTGTTTATATCAGGGGGATAGATTATTGGACACAGAAGGTTAGGTTTAGAGTTACACTCTACAGCCACTATGAGAAAAGTGACTATCCATCTCAAATGCAGCAAAAAATAGCTATAGTAGAAGTAGAAAGAAACTGAGAGACTAATTATTTTAATTCTTATGGAAGAAAGTAAAGAATTCAGGATCCATGTGCT
Organism: Corchorus olitorius; assembly: GCA_001974825.2. Classification (NCBI taxonomy): domain Eukaryota; kingdom Viridiplantae; phylum Streptophyta; class Magnoliopsida; order Malvales; family Malvaceae; genus Corchorus; species Corchorus olitorius. Next base: position 111,451 of record AWUE01016709.1, read on the forward strand.
CCGGAGGCATACTTCTTCTACACACACTGACAGCAAATACATCATGGTATATACATAAAACATACAAAGTTAAAAAATGAAAGGTGTTTAACTTACTTGTTTTGCAGCTGCAAGATTGACATCTAAAATAGCTTTTTCTTGGGATGTTCCATGACCAAACATCCCATGTCCTCCATTCACATCAATAGAGACTAATGCCTCTGTTTGTTCAATCACCAGGGAACCTCCGTTAGGGAGTGGAACCCTGTTGGCAAGAGATGTGATTGAAATCAGACGGATAACAACAGAGGTGCAGAAATTTTCCCAATAACAAAGAGGCAACCCTTCATTAATCATAAGAATTTGAGGACAATAAATTGATAACCTCAATCCTAAAACAACATTGATCAGTTCGGCGTCTATTATGCATGAATTATGACAATTAAATTATTTATTTATTTTTTATTTACTTTGCTGATAGTTTCCATAATTGTAGCTTGTTGTATTTTGATGTCAGTGGAAGCTTTATGTTCAAGAAAAGGACCAAACAGTCCATGAGACGCCCACAAAAGTCTGAATCCAATAAGGGGAAAAGATAATGAATTGTCAGTTTTTGGGTCTCAGCACCCGATTCCGGTAGTGGCTTTTAAGATAGCTGAAGCTGAAATGCCCTCTTCCCAACCTGAATAGTCAAATGACAACCATCTCTAGATACTCTTTTAATGGTGCCATAAGTAGTGTTGAAACACCAAATACTCTATTATTATAACTTTAACCCAGTATGGCTAGATCAGCCGATTCTAAGGAGTCAAATTTATGAGGGGAAACATATTTATAAGTTCATTCTCAAGGGAATGAACAAAAAGCTCATAATCCCATCGTTACAGCTACCCACAATGTAAAAATTTAGGAACATTTGCTGAATAAAATGAAGTTTGATCCTCACCTTTTGCTAAGCATATTGTTGATCTCTTCCTCGATGTTGAATTCATCAAAAAGGGGAATTCGCTTATCATATAACTCTACACGACCACAAAGATCAGGAGCAATATCCTGAAGATAATTGGTAACCTGACACACAAAAAATTGAGATCTTACTACTTCATAGCAAATAATTCATGAAAAGAGGGTCAGATGTATAGATAGCAGTAGCACTGATAAAGTAAAATAACAAGTACCAAGTAAAAATAGAAAAGGCACATTTTGCTTTATAACAAAACCAATTAGTTTTTGCATAGGAGTTAAAATTTCATTAAACTGTAAAAAGACAAGCAAGCAAACACCATCAGTCGAGTCAAAAATGCACATGCATGCCAATATGCAGAAAGAGATGTACCCGATTGACCTTAACTATCAATAATGCAATACCTCATGATATGTCCTTGGTGAGTCAACTACCATTTTGTTAACCTGAAATAAAGAACACAAGTGGTGATATTAGGATATAGATCTCAAGAGCTTCTGATGTCAATAAAGCATGGGAAAAGTATACATGAAATGGGAGGCAGTATGTGATACAGACTTGCCTTATCATTAAAGTAATCCTGGACAACTGAGAGTGTTTGACCCATTGCTCTATGCAGCAATACAGGTGCTGCCCCTTCTACACCTTCATCTGCTGCAAGAGCTGCAGATTTAGCATGTTCCACTATACTTTTCCAAGTTGAAAGCAAACCTTCCAAGTCCTTTTGCAGCTCCTCTAGAGAATGGCCCGCAGCAACGGTCCTAACAGTTAGACCAAAGCCCTCAGGCAGCAAAGTTTTTGCTATGACTTTCAGACGGGTACGCTCTACACCAGTGATCTTTTTTGAGACTCCAATTCTGTCACAACGAGTGAGTAAAATCTGCAAGCCAGGAATTAGTTCAGAAAAACAACCCATCTTAATGAACCATGACCAGAGAGAGAACAGATAGGGGATTAAAGGAGGCAAAATAGGGTGAAAAGGGAAATACCCAGAATCTGCTTCTTAATTTTGGATAAGCAGTCAATGTGGGACCTTTTGTACCCAATCCTTCTTTTACAACTTGCACAACTATTTTGGTGCCCTTTCGGACATGTTGCCACTTGTTAACATAAGCATCCTGTGCACCTTGCAAATGTGACACTGAAGAGCCCTTAGATATTTTTAAAGAGGAGGAACCAGGAAGTAACCCTTCTTCTAAGTGGTGCTCTCCATCTAACAAATCCTCAAAATCAGCATCAGCATCAGCTTCACCATAATCAACTACACTACCATTCACACTCTGCTTAAAAACTTCTAAAACATCAAATTCCTCATCACCGTCATGACCATCATAGTTATTATGCATAAACTGAACCTCCTCATCCTCGGAGTCATCTTCTGCTGCATCTTCTAAGGGAGGTTCAATTTCATTAGTAGCTGAATGCTCAATAGGGGCTCCCAAAACAAAACCTTTGATTCGTTTCTCGGTCCTTTGACAATATGGAGGGAATATGAACGGTTCCCTGTTGTGCTTAATGTCCATAAGAGAATATCTAGAGCTTCCGATATTTACAAATGCACCACCCATATGGGGAACAAGTTTTGTAACTACTCCTAAATATACACTATCACACTGCACATGGGATTTAACTGGTTCAAGTAGCAGCTCAACCAATTTACCATCTTCCAGCACAGCAATCCTTTGCATGGTACATATTGAAGAGTTAATCAATATGACAGTAGATACTGAGTCTTTTGAAATTATAGGACTTGTTTCTTCAGGCAAGAGCTTTTCTGTAGTTTGGTAATGCTGATTACTTGCTTCCAACCTTGGTATATCATCTTTGACAATGCCATTATTCTGTGACATATCAACCTCCACATCATTTGGAAAAAGTAGAGGTGTATGGAAAAACCAAGGTTCCTCGATTGGCTGGTCTCTTTCAGAAATAAGTGTACTAGAATATAATCCCTCTACTGCATCACAAATTCCGCCCACATCACTTGGTTGTATTCCATCCTTAGCTGTAAGGTCATTCAAGAATGGCTCTGGTTCATTCAGATCACATTCAAGATGGTTCACTATCTTATCTTCATCTGTCAAATCACTGGAAGCATTTGAGTGTTCAGAAACATTTTAAAGAAGTAAGTTGCACCAATTAAAGTCCACAAAATGGAGATATTACCTTCAGATTGAACTGAGACTGAAGATCTCATAGAAAAATTTGTTTCCTCGATCCATGACCCCCATCCATGAGGTGGAAAGCTTTCAGTTTTAGACCTCATCCATGAATCTCTTACTATAACTTTTCTTTCTTGCTTCTTAGGTGGAGGAACTGACAAGGAAAATTGTGGTCCAGATCTCCAAGTGATGTCAGATAAAGGCTGCATTTCTCCTTTAATGAAATAATTGTACTTGAAATTTACACCACTGGCTATCTGCCAAATATAAAAGATAATTAGGAGGAATATAAGTTACACAGAATAGCTAGATTCATTTTTCAATAAATAAGTGTGAGAATTATAATCCAGCTACTTTTTTAAATTAAAAGAAAAACCCTAAATTTGATCATTGCCAAAAGGAGTGCAAAGAATAAGGGGGAGGCTATGTCCAAAAAAGAGTGCTCAACAACTCAAGCTAACTTTATAACAGAGAACTTGTCTTCTCTTGGACTTTCTCTGAAAATCAATCTTGCTCAAGTAGTAAAGAAAGAATCAACTAGCCTCATCAATCATTCAATCCAAAATACATAATCCAGAAAAAAGAAGTGCAAAGAAGACAAATTTTGAATAGAATGTCAATTATTGACATGTCATAAAGTGCAAACCCTTGATTTGGATTTATATATATTTGGGGATAGGGTGATGCAACCTACTGCCCTTTGAGCAGGTGGAGGCATGCACCAACCACTCAAGCTAAATGCTGGGGTGCATTGATTTGGATTCATTAGTCTTACAAAGTTTACAGTTCAAACTTCAAAGTTATCAAAAGAAAGTTTTGCCACATAAAAGAGTTGGATGATACTACCTTCACTTCAGCCATCCATACTTTTGCATCTTCAGTAGGAGACATAAGTATTGCCATCTCTGGTTCCCAACAGCCTAAGGCAACAGATTCTCCACTAATGTAAAGAAGTTGACCTTCTTCCAAATCTGCTTCTACAGTCCAAACTACCTCACATAGTCCTTCCAAAGTGGCAGTTGAAAAGCCTGATAAAATTGGTCTACATCATCAGCCATTTTGAACTATATTAAATGATATATTTGGGCAATATTAATAATAATGTTTAAAGAGTTTATATTTCCAGCAACACTACAGAAAGTATATATTTTTATGATTCCAATATTTTGTGTAAGCTGATTTGCCTAGATGCCAAAATCTGCATGTAGAATATAAATATTATCCTTTATAAATCTAACAACAATAATTGTTTTCTATCAGTGCCACTTACCTTTCTTCATGGACATCATTGGGGATCTTGTCAGAGAATTATTATTTCCAGCATAAAGAGCAAATCTGAAAACATTCCCAATGGGAATGTGGTGGCCTGTAAACCTGCTTCAATGGTACAATCAATAGTGATTAGGAGAGAGAGCGCGGAAGTAACAGAAGGAATGGTGATGAGAACAATATAAACATCACTGAATCCACTGACATTCTTTGGCCAAAAAAAAAATCCACTGACATTCACAGTTTTTAACTTTGTTCACATTGTGGTTCTCCATCTTTCTATAATAATATGAAGTCATTTTTATGTTTCCATTGTGAACAAGAAGAAATTTCCAGCTAACATAGCAGACTCCATAAAGAAATATAGTTCAACAAATAGCACGAAAAACAAAAAAGCACGGCATGACCTTTCAATTCAAAAGCATTTGTTGTTGTTTTTCTCTTATGAATGTGGATGACAAATTCAAAATAGAGGTCATAGCCAAGAAAATATAGAAATTGGCAAACATGTTTAGTAGAGCATAATAAAATATCACAAAATACAACTTATCTTTCGAATTACATTAAGGCATCATTGCAAGATGAGGTCGACAATAAGATGACATCCAACAGCATGAGTGCAAGTTGTGGAACAACAACTAATAACTAACTAATATATACGCTTCTTTCTAGACGACAAGGTAGCCTTATAGTTGTTGCATTTAGCACGAAATGCCAATAATCCGTTAAAAAAACCTTGACAACAAAAGAATGGTAAAGCCTGAAGCTCCTACAAACCAGGCTACTCCCACCAAAGTAGCCCCTTTTGAAATTCTAATTCAATAATAACAAAACCCTTACCAGCCAATAAAAGCTATTTAATCAAATGCAAGAAGTGACTTTCTGAATTAAATACTACGGAAACACTAAAGAAAGAATCAGAAACCATAGCAATTGAACAAACGCGAAATTCACAAAAAAAATATATATTAAACCCATTCATCCTTAGTCCTTCAATAAAGCGATAAAGTATAAAGATTGAAGAAAAAAGAATGAAAACCCAAATTGGAGAAAAGCGGGCACTTACGGTGATAAGAACCTAAAGGAGCGAAGCAGAGAAGAGGGTGTTCGTGGCGAGAAGAGAGGGCAAGGCCGAGGCAAAGCTTCTAAGACATCCATGGAAGTGGGGTGGTGGAGCTCAGTGAAGCAGGGCATGGCCAGGCTGGTAAATTTGGGGAGCTAATGTGGGCAGTTCCGTCATTGGAGGTTCACTGCATAAAGCTTGGTGAATGGTGGGTGAGAGAGGGTAAAGGCTTTTAATTTGGAAATGGAGTTCCAGTTTAAGGATAATTGGATAAAAAATGGGGTTTTTCTTAATTTTTTTTTTTCTTCAGCTAACGGCAGATAATACATGATTCTTTCTCTTTGTTTTGGCGCCTTATGCGGCACGTGTGTATATCTTCCACACGTGTTCTATGGGAATTTAGAATAAAATATTTTAGCTATAATATAATGATGATGAAAGGGGGTTAAATGGGGAAAAAATGAAAACAGAATTCTAAATTTGATAATGCTAAACCATATAATTTTGTTTGTTAATTTTAAATTTTATTCTTCAAAGCTCAAATGAAATTTCTTATCTAAATATACTCTAAACTCTTACCTATAATATCCTTCTTCATCCAATTGAGGTTGATTGAGTTGGTAAGGCTTTGAACCTCTGTTTGTAAGGTTTGGGGTTCGAGTCGTGCCAACGGTCCTCATTGGTAGGTGATCTATGAGTACCACTGTAACCCTCTCTGAGGCCTGTGGCATGCGTTGACCCTGGATTGGAACAGCCTCCCCTCACGGCCTCACCTCAACTTTTTTAGTAGCAAAAAAAATTAATAAATAAAAAACAATATCTTTCTTCAAATTTGATTTCTTTATTCTCCTTCGGTTTCAAAATGAATGGCCACAATTGACTTTTTAAGTTAAACAAAACCATTTTTACTATTATTTATGAAAATTTATATGCAATTAAAATTTTAAAAAATATATTTTGAAAATTTTAATTTTTAAATTTTCCTAAGTTTATTTTGAAAAAAATTTAAAAATGGTTTTACTAAATACCGCCCCATTTTTACTTGTCACCGCCCTCCCCCTTTGACAGTTTTGCCCTTTGCTTTATTTTCAAAATTTCAAATCCTCTGCAATCTTCAAGAACGCTCAAGAACATTTCTAATCTTCAAGAACGCTAAATAACGTGGAATAACCAAGAATTCCGGAAATAGATTCGCCATCGAACGAAAATTTATAATTAATAATTAAAAAAATAAAAAAATAAATAACCGGTGCCGCCCTCCTAGGGCGGCCGCCCCAGGAGGACGGCACCACCATGGTCATGCCGCCCCAGGAGGGCGGCACCAGTTATTTTTTTAATTATTAATTATATTTTTCGTTTGAATCCATTTCCGGAGTTCTTGGTTATTCCACGTACTTTAGCGTTCTTGAAGATTAGAAATGTTCTTGAGCATTCTTGAAATTAGAAAGTTTGAAGAAAATATGAAGAAAGGGCAAAAGTGTAAAAAGGGGGGCGGTGATAAGTAAAAAGGGGGCGGTGTTTAGCAATCCAGTTATATTTTTATGATAATTAATAGTCAAAAATAGAATTGGCTAACAAAAAAGTCAACAGTGGCCATTCATTTTGAAACGGAGGGAGGAAGTACTTTTTTTTTCCTTATTGTCATGGAAATTTGAATTGCTTAGACTTTTTTTTCCCAATAATTAAGTTCTATTTTTAGCTATTATTATATTTAAGTAAATTGCATAAGTGTTCCCTTTTCTTTTCTTTCTATATAAAGGAGGGATAATTATTTGATACACCGGCGGTGTAAATTTTGGACTTCATAAGCGGGTTGTGAAGTTGACACATGTCCATTATTTTAATTAATTAAGTTTTAAATATTTCAATCTAGTCCCTAGAGGACACATGTCACCCTTCAGGACCCGCTTGTATAGTCTGCTAAACTCCACCACTGATATATTGTATAATTTGTATAATGGAGTAGAATTAGTCAAAGTATTAAGTAGTACCCTATTAACAAATTGAACATTTTGCAAGGACCACATGAAATAGAATAAAAAAAAACATTCATTTTGTGGTGTCTTCAAGTTAACCAACCAATTATGTGTTCCACTTCAACCCTCTTTGGTAGTAGCTTGTAGAAACAGTGATGCACATGGTCTGGTCAAGCTAAATCCTGAAGAAGATTTGCCTCTTGTCATGAACCCAAATATTTTATTTTAGGTACATCATACATGGGAGGTAGGAGTTGAGGGAGTAGTGAGTTTCAATCTCGAGACCTTTTCCCGATGAATTCCAACCTCTAGCCATCTCGACCAGACGGAGAATTCATGAACCTGGATATGTCTTAGCATCTCCTCTGAATCTGATGTAACTTAACTTGAATGAGTTTAAAAATGCATTTGTCATGAAAATTGGAACTTGACTTCATGACAAATTGCAGCTCATGACTATGTAAGTTTCAAGCAAATAGATATTTGATAAGCTATCTGTTTTATACATAGAGCCAAAATTATGCCTCATGTTTCTATACTAGAAAGAAAGCAGAGAGGTGTTGCTGTATAAAGGATTTTGGAGAATATTCTCTTCCTGGACTTAGATTTGTTGCTTCTGCCTTGAGATGATGTAATTAAGTTTTTGTCACTCCCAAAAATCTGAGATGTTAATTAGATGCTGAGTTTTACACTCTTCTAAGTTCTCTAAAAAAAATAAAAAAAGCTCTTATATAAAAAAAACTAGAAAATGAACAAGAAAATCTCATTCCCCAATTTAAAATCATCATTCATGAAGAAATCATATTGCTGTAAACTTGGTATTGTTCAGACTTGAAAGTTGAAACTCTTTCTTCCCCACTCAACATTTCCCAGATTTGGACATTAATGTTGGATTTCTAAGTGATTTTTCTTAGAGTTTAAAAGAAAAAAAAAAAGAAAAAAAAAGGAATCATGGTAACATAAATGGGTAGATCCTCCTTTTTAAATGTAGAATAAGATGATGGAAGCATTTGAGTGTATCATGAAGATTCAGTCATAAAGTACTCAAAAGGAAATTATTAGAGTGTGACAAAAAGAAATGAGAACTTGAAGCATGCTCTGAGATAGATACCATAAAAACAACAGAAACCTGACATTAAAACACCAGAAACAGCTAGTGCATCACAAGCCTGGATCCTGTCAGCATAATTTGGTTCCACAATCCTAGTTCTATCTCATTGCAATAAAAAGTGAGAAAAAAAAAAAGAAGGAAAACAAAATCTCCATGAACTGTAGAAGCTCAAGGTAGAAAATGAGGTGCATATAACATCAGAAACCCTCACAATATGTACACTGAATTCTGATATCCAATAAACACATCACCACATCAAGGTAAACTTGCGGGTAACAACACAAACCTAACGCTAAGCCGAGTCTGATAACATTCATGTAAATGCCTGTACACTAAACACGCTGTACATGGAAATTTCCTCAACTCTGCATACTCATAAAATTCTCACCAAAAGCAAGAAGTGTCCTCTTCAGGGAGCAAGGGGGTCCTGCAATTCGGGCACGTAATGTTCCAATAATTCAACCATTTCTCCAGGCACACCTTGTGAAAGAGATGGCCGCAGGACAGACGGTTAATCTCTGAATCCGGCTCAAATTGAGTCAGGCAAACCGAACAGTCGTGCTCTGGCCGCTTACAGCTACATATAGCATCAAACCGAATTGCTGGGGTCCTACTCCGGAACTCCTCAATATAACGATCAGAACTACTAAGACGGAAGTCGAATGATTCCGTGGCATCTTCAACAGCATCTGAGGATGATGGTGGTGAGGAGATATGGATACCAACAACTTGAAGGATCGACCGGAATATGCCTTTAACTATGGATATGGATAAAGCTGTGTTTACCAAGAGTACACATAGCACTCCTTCTGATGGAGCTGGGAGACTTGAGAGACCCATTTTTTCTGACTTTTACGTGGGATACAGAAAGCAAAAGAGATGTGCAATTTGAGATTAAGCTAAGTTCAGATATGAATAAGGACAGAACGAAGCTACTCCCTTGTTGACCTATATAACCTGGAAAACATCAAAAGAAGAACCAAAATCAATGCAAAATTTATCGAATTATGTAAAGCAAAAGCAGATCATCAAGCTTTTAATTCCAAAACTAACATGCAGATAACCCTAAAGGTAGAAAAAGATCACTGAGCAACACAAAAACACCAATGAAACAGAGAAGAAAGATCATTAGAATTAATTCTCCAAGTTACCTAAAGCAGAGGGGGAAAACCTTCACATGTCAATTGATGATAGCTGCTAAAAACCCTGGTAATCTGCAACAGAACCAGCATTCAATTGGGAAGAGATGTTAGTGAAACATTATTTAGAGGATTAAAATCACCAAAGAAATATTTTTGTTTAATGAATAAAAAAAGAATGAAAAGTACAACATTGATGAGTATGAGTCAGAAAATGGCCTCTCATCAGTGGCCTAGAGGGTTAAGATAAGATTCATATCTTTTGTGGAGAGGTTGGGGAAAGCCTATAGCCTATAAGATAAGATAACCTTTAAATAAAGAAACTGAAACATGAAATATTTTCAAGATAAATCATCAAATATGAATTCAATTGAAAAGAACCCAACAACAGAAGAATTGAGAGCATTCAAAAGGGTCTGCAGGCTTTTCTTTTCTCAAGATCTACCCAAGCTCAACCCTTGATGGTATTAAACATGGTGAGAATAGAAATCAAAATCATGACCAAAAAGGAAAGAAGAACATATCATTTTTCCAATTTGGAAAAAACAAATTAAATAAACAACAAAACACACCACAATCAATTAAAAAAATGCATCAAAGTGATATGAGATCTATTAATTTCATGCATAACCATAAAATTATGTTACCCTAATCATCTTTCATTTGATTGATTACAAGAGCAAAAAAAAGGGGAAAAACAACATTTTTTCAAAGACCCTTCACAAAGAAAAAGGCAAGCAAGCTTTATCTATAAGTAAAACAGCTGAGTTTGTTTGAGCAAAGATAACTTACACAAAAATGGTCAACTTTGCTCTGTAGAAGGTATCAAGAACAACTATAAAGGATTTTTTGTCATGGGATCAATGGAAAATAGAGAAAGGAAAATTGGGTTTTAAACAGAAATGAAAGATGGTAAGGTTTTGAAAGTCTGGTAATGGCTGCTATGCCATCCTTTCTCTCTTTTTATAGCAACCCCCCACCCTAACTCTTAAACTTAAACCATGGTTAGTCTTCCGGGTTTTCCGGACTCCATGTCCCTCTAACCCTGGTTACTTTATATCATCAATCTGTCTTTACTTCAGTTAAGTCACTTTGTGTCTTTAACTTCAACTTAATTTTTACATTATCATGATGATTGAGGAGATTAGATAATAAGATTCTCAACACTCAATAGTCATAGCGGCAAAAAGAGGAAAAGTATAAACAAACTGTCTTCCTCTTCATTAGCTAGAATTTCCCACTTTTAGCAACGAAATTATTTGTGGAAAGTTTTCAATTCGAAATTGTTAGTCAAAATATATTTTGAGAAGTAGATAATTACTATTTTTAGCTTTTATTTCATTTTTAATGATAAATTAGGTGAAGTCAACAATTTGTTTAATGTATACTATGTATTTGATCATTCCTTTTGAAGTATTGAAATGGGTATTTTTCTATGAATTTTTAATTCACACCATTTTAATTCTCGAATTATATAAAAGTTAATGATTACGTATCTCTTTTTCTGATCGGTGATCGATTAATGAAATTCTGACTGATTAAGAAGAGGAAATTCAACTATTTAGGGTGGAAATGGATAGTAAAATACTCAAAACCAATACCCATATGGCATGAGAAACTTTGGTTTGTCTGTCTCTGTCTCACATCCATCAATAGAAAAATTAATGTACCTACCATAAACCATCGAGGCATTGAATTAGGGAAGTGGAGAGATAGAAAAATTCACAGTTGTCAAAATTCCAGTTGCATCCATTAATCAAAAATCTTCCTTACTTACTATAGTAGTAGTTTTAGATAAGAATAATTTTCATTTCTTGAACAGACTGGGATTACAAACGCACAGGAAGGTCCGTACACCGCTACATGATTAGCTAGCTTACCGAAATGCTAATTTATGAGCCAACAAACCCCTTTCCCAACAAACAAACCCAATGAAATCTCATTACAATTCAAATAAATCTCTATCTAAATGAGAATTCAACCCAAACTAGAAACTATACAATAAATAAACAATCAAATTACAAACAAACTCACATTCCGTGAGAATTGAACCTAAGATCTCACGGTCTAGGTAGGCTGGAAATAAGAGTCTAGTACTATAGTAGTAGTTTTCACTAGTGTTATAAATTTCTTTCATCATGGGTACCAACTTGGCAACTTTATTTCCCTTAGGTCCCTCTCTCTGAAACACTTGATCATATTGTCAAGTTGGGTATTTTTTTTTCTTCCTTTGAACTAAAATTAGGACTCTTTAGGCTTAGCTGCCCAAGTACTCCAAGATTTCTTGGTTTCAAATGTGCAAAAAAAATTCAAAGCATATCCCATATTGAAAGATTAGCATGAAATGTCCAGTTTTGTCCTGTTCCAAGAATACCATAAATGAGCAATTAACTCATTGAAATTGAAAGGAAATGGAGCCCTCAAGCAAAAAATGTGACAAGCAGGGTTTATAAATTTGGCCCTTTATGTTTGTTTACAAGGAAAATTTGGTAGAGCCCTTTGCCCTTTGGCTTTGGCCCTGCCTTCCCTTCATCATATCTTACCTGCACTTTGACAAGTGGCATTTATTCTCTGATTACTAATTGTCCCCAACTTGAAACAATGCCTTAATTTTCTTTTTCCTTTCCCTTGGTCATTTTCTCAGCACTGCCAAATGCCAAAATGTCCCAGTTTCTGCTAATTAATGAACCCATTTTTTTTTCTTTCACATAGAAAAACAAATACACACTTAATATTTATCTCTAATGTCTTGATTGTAAAAATATGTAATGTACGTGTCGAAATCTAACTGGGACATTGGAAAAATGTCAGCTGATAAATGGGGGCTGGGACAGAATCCTAAGTGCCCCCAACATAATGTCCATGTGTCAAGCAGTTACAAGTGTTTCAAAATTGTGACAATTTTATTGCATAATTATTGTTATTGTTAACAAAGTCTTGTCTCAATCAAACTTGGATGAGACTTTTGATCACTTCAATCCTTGGACGTTCATTCATATTATAGTATATAGTATAGTATATGATTCATTATTTTGTTGCCTGTTGGATTCTTTTCTCTTCTTATCTTCTTTTCTTCTCGGAATGTAAGAAATTCATATCTTTTGTACACATGAACGTATCGCTCTCTAGAAAGACCCAACTCATTTGCTATCATGGCTTCGTACGTAGAAACATTGTAGTATTTCTTAATTGGTTTAGACAAATACTATATACAATGGATGAAAATTACTTCAATCTGATTTTCATTTTCCAGTCCATGCTCTTCAATTTTGTAAGAGGGTGAGCACACGTGGGCTCTTGCAGTGTGGGGTTCGAACCTCCATCCTATCTTATTTTTCATCCATATATCAACCATTATTTATTCTAAGTACATTAAAAAAAAAAATGGTTTTTAAGAGGATATATTCTTCTTTTAAGGTCAAGTGAAACTTTAATGTAGTTGTTTGTACTAATATACTATTTGTTACTAGTTCAATATTAATATTCCAAGTGTGTTATGTGATTGAAATTTACATATCAATTTGCCATAACTAGTTCTAGTTGATATATGTTATATGCTCTCTAAACCTTTCGTACCTGATGGCCAAAAGAAAAAACTTTTGTTTTATACCTCAATTTACAATTGAGGGTAAATTGGTCTTCACATGATTTATATCAAGATGAGTGGTCAAGATTTGATTACAAATCCTGAAGAAATTTAGTTTCTGCACCACCCTGATTCTAATTGAATTAGGAAATTCTTGTAATTAATTAATTAAGGCCGAAATTATTAATAAATAATAATAATTTTGAAATTATTATTATTTTTTCCATATATGCCACCTAAAAATGGGTGAGTGGCAGAGAAAGTCAATCAGAAGCAGTTTCCTTTGATATCGCTGCCTGCTAGGGAGGCAAACAAGTAAAAAAGGAAAATTGCTTGTCATTTGCCCATGAGATGAAAAATACCTCATGGAATCACATAGCAAGGCCCAAGTCGTCTCCCATACAGAGGAGAGGCCGCCCTCTGCCCTGCAGAGAGATATTTTTCTCTTCCTGCAGGAAGGAGGCAGAGAGCTAAAGTTTGTCAGTAAGAGAAACATCTATGCACGTGAGAGAGGCATGAGATTTTCAACCTCACACCTCTCCATATAGTCGACCTGATATGGTGAAGAAATCGCCTAGCCCTTTTCCCCTCCTCGGGAGGCGAAACTGCAACTTTGTATTTTGTTCAATTAAGGACAAAATAGTAAAATTGACCAATTGAAGAGGCTAGAGGCTGAGATTTCTACCAAGGAGCATACCATGATGATCCTTGAGCTATGTAGATCATCTTGGTAAAATTTCATCCTATTCTGACATCGGAGTAAAAACTTATGCCCGGTTTTCAGTTAAGGACGTTTTGGGGAGTGAAACCAAGTTCACCATGAAGGAGAGCTCGAATTCACTTGAAATTTTTTCCATAGTCTTATGGAGATAATCTAAGCCTACTTTTGAAATTTTGGCTTATTCCGACTTCGTTTGCAACTTTTGCATTCTTTTCAGTTAAGGACATATGGCTTTCTCACCCCGGTTTAAGCCATTTTCTTAATTAATTATTATTTTCATGATTTGAAGAGCTAAATATGACTAAGTATGAGTAATTTCGTGGCTTTGATGATCAAATTCCAATTCATGATGTCAATTGGCCACTACTTAGTTAAAATAGCTAAATTCAGCAAAAAAGAAGCAACGAAGGCTTGCTGCAATGTGACAGGAAGAAGGAAAAAATATCATTAACCACCCAGGAGGCAGATATCCATCTCCTATCCAAGTAGAGTGGCGCCCTAAACATCTATTTTGTCCTCTCCCCAGTAGTTGGAAGCAATCAGAAGGAGGAGGAAGCTTCACTGCACATTCCTGGAAGCTGTCATCTGCATAAGAGGAGGATTTTGCCTTTCTCAGCAAGGCAAGCCCATTAATGCCAAAGCCCATGCCGCCCCCTATATAAAGGGAGGCCATTCTCAGGTTTTAGGCAGATATCACTCATCTGAAATTCAGCTCCTGAAGCTACAAACTTGCTCCGCGCAAAAAACAAGCTCCGTGCTTATTTTCTCTCTGGCTCTGCGCCATTTTCCTCTTGTTCATCACAAGTTCTTACTCGTTCTTCATATTTTTCTTGCTTAGATCTTGTCTCAGGACATTCAAACACTCTTTTAGTGTTTTTCTCTTGTTTCAATCTTGTTTCCGGACATAAAAACACTGTACACGTGTTTCTCTTTCAGAAATAACAAATTAAATTGTTATTTTCTTTTCAATTTCAATTGCAATCAAAGCAGATCTCCCAGAACTGATCCAGTTAGAGGAAGGCCCAGTTATGAAGAACAATTGTTTGTGGATCCAATGATTTAAATACTCCGATGTGACTTTGATCCAGTCCCCACAATCGCTCTGATCTTTTAATCTGCTGCTCTGCACTCCAGATCCGGTTTTTACACCCTCTTTGTCAATTTCAGCAAATTGACTGGCACGCCCTTATGCTGTCATAAAGAATTCTCCGCGAAAACTCTAGCAAGAGATTTTTGGCGCAACAACTTTATGTCTTGTTTCCAACACTCTACCACTAGACTAGCTAGATGTATCATGTATGGCTTATCGTATATGAGTTTAATTTAACATCATGTTGTTGATACCTCAATTTACATTTGAGGGTAAATATGTCCTTGATAATGTTAGAACAAGATGAGTGACTTAGATTTAATCTAAAATCCTAAGTTTAGTCAGATTTGGTGCCACCATAATCATAAATCAATTAGGAAAGTGATTTTATTTTCCTAATTTCCTAATATTGGGCCTCAATAATGGTCAGAAAAGAATTAAAGTCATCTTACATGATTTTCAAGTTCAACGAAGACTTAATTCTTATATGACGACCATTCCTAATTTCATGAAAACACATAATGCCATGTCTAATTTAGATATGTGGCATGTCATTTAACACTTTGAAACTTAGTCCCAACCGCCCATGCCCTAATTTGATTAGATCAAAAACCCAACTTTTGCATTTTGTTCAATTAAGGAAAAAAGGAAAAATTGATGAAATTGAGAGGGCTAGGTTGGTGCGATTTCAACAAGTGATATACCATTATGATCCTTGACTTCCATAGGTCATTCTGGTAAAATTTCATCTCATTCTGACTTAAGATGAAAAACTTATTCACGATTTTCAATTAATGATTGTTTGGGGTGTAAAACCAATTTCACCATGAAGAACATGTTGATTTCAACCAGAACTTTTCCCATGGTCTTCTTATGGTATTCAAACCATATTGGTGAAATTTGGGTTTAATCTGACATCAGCCGTAACTTTTCTACGGTTTTCAATTTAGGACACCTGTTCGGAGAAGGTCAAATTGGAGCTCGAGATGACATCATTTGCATGAAGTCATGTTAGTAATGTCATATTATGATTAAAGGCAAGTCAATTTCGTGCTTAGCCTATTTTGACCATTTTCTGAAAACTTTTGCGAGTCTTTCAATTAAGGACATATGGCTTTCCACCCCGGTTTAGTCATTTTCATTTTCGATCTCAGTTTGATCAAACTAAAGGCCAATAATGGTCAAGTTATGATCAATTTAGTGGCCTAATGGTTCATGTTCGAAGTTAGGATCGTTTTGACTACTTTGTCAGCAAATCAAGTTACAGTGCAAAAACGATCGAAGCCCGGTCAAGATGGATTACACCAAGGTGATGAAAGTTGCGCCAAGATGGTCAAGAATGTGTGATGGTCGGCCTTGGATGAAGTCATGGATGATAGTCAGTGTTGGAGGTCATGCCAGAATCTCTCAGTAACTTCCAAGAAGGTTCCTTGAATCGTCGGAGAAGAAAGCCAAGCAAACAAGTCAAGTCAGATTGCAGCATATACTTAGTCAGCAAGTTTGGAGCAGACCGTCGGCCTTGATACCAAGCCTAGCCCGCCCCCTATATAAAGGGGCCTCCCCCTTCAGTTTTCAACACGCTTCTACAGCTACAAATTTGCTACGCGCAAAAACCTAAGCCCCGCGCTTATTTTCTCTCTAGCCCTGCACCACTTTCTGCAGCAACTCTGCAAAATCTATCTTTTTTCATCACGGGCAAGCCTTGTTCTTCAATATTTCTTTGTTTCAATCTCGTCTCAGGACGTTAAATCAACTCTCAATGAGTTTTTCTTCTCTTTCAATTTCGTCTCAGGACGTTAAAAAATTTGTTACATGTTTTTTCCATATGAATATAATCAACTCGTTATTTCAATCTCCTTTTTAGTAAGAAATCTTTTGAAACGTTTTACTTTTGAGAATCAATCTGGATCGATGATTTAAATGTTTCGTGTGACTTTGATCCAGTTCCCGCAATTCACCTGCTCGAATCTACTTTCTTGTGCTACGTGCACCACCAAAATGTTTCTACAACCTCTTTATCATTTTCGGCAAAAATGACTGGCACGCCCCGCACTGCTAATTAGTTTTTCGCAAAAATTCTATTCAAAGAGATTTTTAACGCAACACATGTTGATATGTATATGAGATTTCTAACTAAAAAATATTGTAAAGTCTTTCCTCATTTGGATAGATGGTCTAATTTCTTTTTATTAGGAATCTATAATAATCTGAAATCTCATTACAATATCTTTATAATTCTAATTAATAACATCCAATTAGAAATCACAAATCAACACCAATTAATAATAAAGGCAACACAAACAAAGTCCACAAAAAGTGATACAAATGACACACTACTCCTAAGGTCTAGTATGTAATCTCATGGAGCATGCATCTACCAATTGAGTCAAATGCTCGGTTGCATATGGTCTAGTTTCTTTAAGTTTGCAATTTATTTTATTTTATTTTTATCAAATTGGATTCAATTTGTAATAGAAATTAAATTTCAAGCATGCTCTCAATTTATGATATTTTTTCACATCTAACTTTAGCAAACGTATTTTTTAGTTTGAAAACGACAAAAGAGACTAGATGTAGTAGCAATTGTGATATGTAATTTGCTCTTTTTTAATAAAAAAAAATATTATATGAGTGTTATTATAATTAATTAAAGAGATATTAATAGACATGATATTTCTAATGTCTAGTTGAGGGGCAAATGGCAATGGCGGAAGATAATAATGCAAGAAACATATCCGACATTTCTTTTTGTGTGGCATTTTTTCATTCTATGAACCTATATGACTTGTTACAATCAAAGCACAGAGCGGAGTGGCCATATCCTTAGAAATCGACAAATTATTAGGTTACAATATGGGGTGGAGATTTATTATTCAATCCCCCAATTTTATGAAAATTTTCACCAAATCAGAACGTACGTAATATGAATCGTAGAGTGTAAAAGGTCTAATTATTCAAATTCAAAACATATTTTGGTGGAAATTAGTATGCCACGTTATGTTTTCACTCTAAATTAATCTTCATTTAAGTGATAATAAAGTTGTTTAATTATTAAAAAAATATAATTAAACATATATGTAATGGAAAATATATGTATAACATGTTTTTTTAGTCATCGGGCATTTGGTCTGGTGGTAGAGTGCTGGACTCTTAATTCCAGTGTACCTGGACAATAAGGTATCGGGTTCTAATTTCACGGAACGTGAGTTTAATTTGTAATTTATTTGTTTGTGTATTTGGTATGTTTGGTAGTTATAGGTGAAATTAGAGATTTGGTAATTATATTTGATTTATGTACGTTTTAATTTGTAAATAGGCAAGCCAATTATTAACACATTCTCTAACTAAGATTGAACTGAATAATCGTATGGTGTGGGATTGTTTCTCTCGACGTTTGTATTATTGATTAGTGAAAGTGATTATTTGATAAAAAAAAACATGTTTTTGTTTAAGAAAATTACAAAAGGCTTTCTTCAATTTTTTTTTGTATCCCATCCGGTATCCAGGGCAAAGCCCTGATTAATCCGAATCTGACCCGCATCGCGCAGCTGGTTATGGTGGGTGAGTCTCCCAACAGGGGCAGCTGCGTACGCAAGGTCTTGAACCCGAGACCTGCTTAAGCTGGAACAAGCCGCTTACCACTTGATTCAACCCTTGTTGGTAAAATACTTTCTTCATTGGCAAGTGAAAGATACAGCTACAATTATATTATATTTATTTATATAATTCCCTCATTTGTTAGTGGTGTTGGGGCCGATGACTGCTAAATTGAGTGATAATTTGTCCCTTGTTGCCTAACAAACCTAAAAAGTTTTACTTAAAAACGAAAAAAGTTATTCTCAATTCTTCCAACCCTGTTATTTTAGATTATCTTTCTCCCTTTTACTGGTTCTTGAATCTTGACTACCCACATATATATTGCTTGTACGTAAAAGTTCCATCATTTATAAGTGTGGGTGCTATTGTTGATCGATGATCTACAAAATTTTTATTATGATTGATTTATGACTTAATTTTAAATTCGACTCTTATCAAACTAAACTATATGGAGAAAGACAATTTGAGCGCAACTTTTATTTGAGACAGTTTGATTTTTTTTTTATTTGAGACAATTTAACTTTTAAACTTTGGTTTTAATTTCAACAATTAAAATTTTGATTTTTGTATTATTTGATCTAAATTGGACAAGAATTGGTTATATGGCCAAAAACGTGTTATTGTAGTGCTGATGTACCATTGATGCGTCACTAAGATGGTACTGACATGGTCAATGATACAGCAAATTTTCATTCAATTCGGGTTAAGTCGTTCAAAAATTAAAACTCACAAGGTAAATTGTTCTAAATAAAAGTTCAAGGACCAAAATTGTCTTTCTTCAAAATAGTTTGAGATACGAGCTGAGGGACAAATTGTATATATTAAGTTATTTATGATTAATTGTAATAGTCCCTCCGTTTCGAATTGAATGGCCACGTTTGACTTCTAATTTTGGTCAAACAAAGTGTTTATATCTCAATTTACAATTGAGGGTAAATTGATCTTTACACAAGTGTTATCAAGATTCAAGATGAGTGGTCAAGATTTGATCTCAAATCCCGATGAAATTTGGTTTCTGCACCACCCTAGTTCTAATTGAATTAGGAAATTCTTGTATTTTTATAATTAATGTCGAAATTATTAAATAAATAATTATTATTTTCTGAATAATTATTACAAGCAGGGCGGCCTGCGCTTGTGCTGCAGTGATCTTCTTAGTAGGGCTATATTTTTTTGTAGTTGTTTAAGTCGGTTAGTAAAAAGATATTGCATCGGCTGGAAATTAATCAGTTAGGAGAAACTCATACATCGAAACAAATAATTCGCATATATAAAGCAAAACACATGACCTCTCTTTCATTCTAAAAGTGCATTACCTAAATTCTACTCCATCTCTATGTAATTCATCAAAATAAAACTAATATTCTATTCCTCCATCTCTAGATAATTTATCAAAATAAAGCTAATATTAATTGTTGCTTGAAATGTATGGTGATTATCTAAAAAAATATAGTACGCCGCGATTATTTTTTAATTTTGAATGCAATTGTTAAATTAATGAACTCGGCTAGGTGGAAGAATTTGGCTTCTGCATAACAAAAGGTCTAATTTTTTGTAGTCAAGGAGCATGTATAGTTGTCGTAGGAAAAATGAATTAGTTGAGAGCATTTGCAGGAGCATATGTAATTTACTCAATGCATCACAAAATGATTGTAGTTAACATTGGTTAACTATGCTTTTAGAAATGTGGAAATATACTAAACATAAGCAACTAATGGAAACCTCAAGAAAAAGGAAGTCGAATGATAAATAAAAAAAAACATTTTGTAAAATAAAAGAGGAATAAGGAAATGTTAAATTTAAGTATCAAATAATATAATCAACAAATAAATCCAGATTTACCTCAAAATGTTGCGGTGAGAAGTGAAAGCTCCCTACTTTAGGTTATGTCATCCTAAGGTGCTGCTAAATTAAATGGAAGGATCTTATCAACGACCACCTGGAAATTTTAGGAAACAAAATGGAGTCCATGTGAAACAAATTCAGAGAAATGTTAGGGAAGAAGAAACCCACCCAAATAGAAATGAAGACGAAAGGAAAATAGAACTAGAATGTCAATAGTTTACCCATGAATCAACCATTGCGGATACATTTATAACACCAATCCTTTGGAATTCCGGTAGAGGAGTTGAATCGGTAAATCCTAATATCCACACACAATTAATATGTAATTAAAACCCATTTAATCATAAATATAAAAATAGTAAATTACAAAAAAGGACAACAGGAAAAGTAAGGGAGGAAATTCATCGAGGGCCTTTTTAGTCACCCGAAAAATGAGAAAAGACAAAAAAAACCAAAAGGAGACACCACATTAATCATCAATTTGGCCTTTAAGTAATTCCCATAGTCACTAAAAATAATATATAGTATATATTATTTCCATGAGTGTCGCCCTTAGTTAAGGATGTGGCAGAGATTCATTAGAAGACAACTCCTTCTAATGAAGCTGTCAGCAAGTGCAGCAGAAATTAAAATAAGGAGTTGAATAACATGTCACCTCTTAATTAAGAGAGGAGACATCTCATAAGCCCAAAATAACAAACACAAGCCGTCTCCTGTGTCCCAGGAGGGGCCAACCTGTATTCAGGAAGTTGTCTCCTTATTCCCTACATTTAAGGAGTCAACGAGCAATGTTTGTCAGCAAGCAAATTACTTATCTATAAAAGAGAGGCGTGAGGTTTCAAACCTCACATCTTCTTAATATTTTCGCCCCAAGATAGTGGTGAAGTCGCCTACCTAGTTGCACTCTCCTGGGAGGCAAAACGATAACTTTTGCATTTTTTTTAATTAAGGACAAAAAATGTCGAAATTGGAGGAATTGACCTAGTTAGAGATGTGCGATTTCAACATGAAGCATACCATGATGATTTTTGAGCTATGCCGAGCATCCTGGTAAAATTTCATCTCATTCTGACACATTTAGAAAACTTTGTCTCGGTTTTCAATTAAGAACAAGTTGTCGGTTTAAGATGATCTGAACATGGATTTTGAGCTAAACAAGTGGCATCACCTTGGATACATGATATTATGGCTACACGTCAAGTTTGAGACATTTCAGGTGTCGGTGATAACTTTTACACTCTTTTCAGTTAAGGACAAGTGGCTTTTCCACCCTGGTTTAGGCCATTTTCTTAGTTGAATGTTATTTTTATGAAACCATGAGCTTAATATGTTTAAATATGGTGGATCTCGTGGCCTTGATGTTAATATTTCAAAGCTTAACATTCAGGAGCCAACTCTCAGTCAAATTAGTTGTTTCAAGCTCAAGAGGAGGCAGCGGGACATACTGAATCACGCCAGGGAGGTGAAGATGTCGAGATCTACATATGGAAGAAGACTCAACGTGATTTCTAGAAGATATGTGGCGTCAGAGGCTAGTTTAGATGCCATCTCAACGACTCATTGAAGATTTGAAGTCATCTCTTTACTTGAAGCAGTCATCTCCTGAAGTGATTGAATCTGAATCATAAATTGCCAGGCCCATCAGGCAAGAAAGCCCATGCCGCCCCCTATATAAAGGGATCAACCCCAATGCTTCAAACACGCTTCAACACGCTATACAAACTTGCTCCGTGCAAAAATTCAAAGCTCCGCGCTTTTCTCTCAATTTTCTCTGCAAACATTCTACTGAAATCTCTGGATTTCCTCTTCTCCATCACGAGTTCTTACTCGTTCTTCAACATTTCTCTTGTTCAATCTTGTCTCCGAACATACAAATATTGTACACGTGTTTATTCTTCAGAAATAACAATCTACTTGTTATTTTCTTTCTTTCAATCAAGAACAGCTTCTGAAACACTAAATTTAGGAAAACTTGTATGGGATCGATGATTTAAATACTCCGGTGTGACTTTGATCCAGTCCCCACAAATCGCTCTAATCTTTAATCTGCTGCTACGCGCACCAGATTCATGTTCTTACACCTCTTTGTCAATTTCAACAAATTGACTGGCATGCCCCTGTGTGGTCATTTAGTTTTTATTGCGAAAACTCTTCAAGAGATTTTTGGCTGATAAGTTCATATTTTACATAATTATTGATGTTATTTTTGGTGTTTTTTATTAGTTATTTTGATTATTTGATACTTAATTTCCTTTGATTTTCTTTTTTAGACTTAATTGGAGATTTAATGAAGAAAAAGGATCAAATTAAAGGAAAAAGAAGTTAGAAGCACAAATGAGGAGATTTTGCCATGTCAAATTGAAATTAAAATTTGTGAAGAGAAAGTGCTTTGTGATTAGCCGCGCGGGCAAGCTTATTTTGAGATGCGGAAATCTGTTTGGGATAAGCTGTGCGTGGGCAGGCTTTGGATGCGCGCGGGTGAGCTGATTGGACCCGATTTTGATCAGCTTTTCTCCTATTTTTTATAGGGTTTCATCTATTTTCAACCAATTATTATTTTCTACGAATTTTAGACTAATTAAAGTCAGATTCCACTTATTTATGGTCCCTTTAGGATTTATTAATTATTTGTAATCTTTATTTTATTTTTCCTATTTCTTTTAGGTTTAGAATTTTTGACCCCTATATAAAGGGAGGCTTTGTACTTAGAATAACACAGAACACAATTTTTCACACAATTCTCTTCCACTTTCTTGAAGACAACTTTAGGGAGTTTTTCTTCTTCTCTCATGTTTTTTATTTATTTTATAATAATTTGTGTTTTTATTTTCATGAGCATGAGTTGCTAAATCCCTAATTAGGGTTTTAGGTGTAGTCAATTGGGGATTAATATTTGATTTTATGTTTTGAATTTATCTTTTTAAGTTCTTCATATAAATAAATAAAAATTATATAAATTATATGTCTGGCCATCATATAGTTTATTTTTAGTCAATTGGGGATTTGTTTTTCTTGTTCTTCATATAAATTATATGTCTGGCCATCATATAGTTTATCTTACAGTGTGTTTGGATTGAGGGACCAGTAAGGGACGGGATGGGACGGGACGAGATGGAAGGTCCTTTTAGTTAGTGACCCATGTTTGGATTGGAAATTAGATTTGCTCTATGGGTTTTGGAGGATCAATTTTAGTCCTTCTTGATCCTTATATGTCCACCTTTTTTGGTACTCCAATTTGGAGTACCAACAAGAACCAACAAAGTTTTTATTTATTAAATATTAGGTGATCCCTCATGTTCCTTACTTTTTATATTTTAAACAATCCAAACAAGGATTGGTCATTCCCTTTCTTTCCTTTAAAAAACACTCCTTTCCCATCCTATCTTGTCCTATACTGATCCCTCAAAAAGTTTATCCAAACACACTGTTAGGGATTGAATCATGTACTGACGGGTGAAGCATAATCTGTGCACTAGGAAAACAAACAGGTTAAACTGGATCAGACATGAATCTTAGGCTAATTTGATAAATTATTGATTACTTGTTCTTAATGAATCTAGTTAATTAGATTTACATCGATAGATAGTAAATTTGATTAATTAGGTATTCCTGTGGAGACTTGACGGAGAACATAGGTAAATTAGAGTAATCCTATTTCAACTTTGTATCAATTCAATTCAGAGGTTAATTATTGATTTCCCAATTAGGTGAAACCTGAAGCCCTAAGACTTTTAATTATTGTTTTCACAATCTTATTTAATTCTCTGCTTTTATAATTTCTTTGTTTTTAGTTTAAATTGCTTTGATCACTCTCAATTTTCCTTTTCTTGGTAGAATTAATTGTAATAGAAATTTATTGTTCCTTGTGGGTTCGACTCCTGGAATATTCTAGGATTTTATTACTTCAACTGACTCTATGTACTTGCAGATTTAGTACATTATTAGCGCAACACAAAGTGATTTATCAAGCTATTCAATTCGGAACAGAGAGATTATGTTATATAGGATGGATTTTTTAATTCTCATATAGAGATGGCAAGTGGTAGGTTCAACTTCGAATCTGGATATCATTTCAAGTTTCCGTTCAAGCTTTTTGACTATTTTTATCAATTAGGGTTTTGATAAGTTTGAGTTTGAGTCTAACGATTTCCCATCCATTTGCAACTTTATCGATAGGGAATAAATTGTTGAAACTTGAAAGGACTGTAAACCTGCAAAGAGAAAGTCTCATAATGCAACCCCTTAAAAGTCCCATGATCATGTTTTGTACTACATGAATTAGTGCCCCTAACTCTATTCTACCTAAATCTCTCTCTCTTTTCCTTTTCCTATATAGAAAGATAATAACATATGAGTTCGTGGAGTCCCATGAACTAATTAAGGTTAAGTCAAATATTTCAAAGCTTTTATTGGTGTTGGAAAATGACTTGTGAATTAAAGAAACTAAGGCAAGTAACCACAAAATATTTTCACTTTTGACAATAGGAGAAAGGGAGATGGAGAGAGTCAACTTCAAAAATAGTTTTAAATATTATCAACGCGTTTTCTTCAAGAGTCGAATTTTCTGTAAACACTATGAGATTCGAGTTTTTGTTATTACATTCTCCTTCTTCTAATTTTTTTTGATATCAACCTTCTCCTAATTACAAAAGTAATATTGGATTTTGGATATATTATATTTCTTTTTCTTTTCTTTTTTTTAAAGAAAGCTTAATTCAAGAGAATGATGAACTATCTCAAATCACATTCTTAGAAAAGAAAATTTTGAAGAAAAGAATCTTAGCATGGCTATCATTGAAACAGCAAAAGTGGTTCAACTTTATTTGATGATCATCAAACAATATCAAAGTTTCAAGCAATTTATGATTTATTGATACACAATAGGACACGTGTCGCAAACCCATAAGCACTAATTTGTTTGATTGGTTATGTGATTAAAGAATTGTTGATTATCTTTCCAATTTTGACAATGACTGTCATATGAACTTTCAAAATCAAGAAAACAAAAGGATTTTTCTATTCCTTTCTTTTTTTAAAGGAGCATTTCTCTGCTAAATATTGTCCAATCTCGATGATTGATAGTGAAATTTAACATATGATATTTAGTTTTAAATTGCGAACAAATATGAATTGGAAACAACAAAAGATTTAAAAAGGAAGAAAGATATCAAGTGATCAATTGATTCAAAGATCCATTCAAGATGTTTCTGACTTAAGAGCTTCGTTAATCTTAGAAGAATCTAGGCATTTGTAGATTAAAAGAAGAGGTGGCAAAGCTGTAAGATGATGTCATAGAACTATCTAATTATGTATGAAGATCAAGCTTGCAAGTAAAGTAGGGTGAATTTAGGTGCATATATTGGTAACCTTTTTTTTTTTTTCATTTTTAGTAAAAAGTTTAGGAGTAATTAAGATAGTTATCTCTTTTCCAAGGCCACGATAAATCATCAACCCCTTTGGGATTTACAGATCTATTAGACTTTTTAAACTTTTCATCTGCAGATTTTTCGAAAATCAAGTTCTTCTTTTACTTTTTTATTCTTATAACTCTAACTAAGATCTCTATCACATTTTACTTAAACCCAAATGAAAATTTTAAGTAGTTGATCTAGTCAAGTTCCAACATGGTGAGAATTGATTTAGGTATCTTAAGCTGTTAATGATAAAATATACTAAAATATTATCTAGAGTTTGAGGCTTTGAGCTTCTTTTGATCTTTGCTTTAAATTCCATGACCCATTTTATCGATCGAGTTAAGTTCAACTACGAAATTTTGATACAATCAATATATACAAGGTGATCAGCTCGCGCTGGCGCGTCGAACATTCTTGATTTGTGGCTAGCAAATCATTTTAGTTATAGAGTTTTTTTTTTCGGTTCTTATGATATATATAAGTAGGTGGTTAACAAATTCGATATTTGAATTGTAGAACTAATCTGGCAAAGTAAAATATTAGTGCCTCAAAACATGTTGTAGAAAATAAAAGTTTTTGTAGTTGATGTCATACTATTTCCCCTTTTTTAGAGTTGTTATCGCTTAATTTATCGAATAAAGATAGATGGATTTATTGCAATATAAGCAAGGAGAAGAAACCATCATTTCATGAATTTATAAGACTATAATCATTCTTTTTGAAAAATAAGACTATAATCATTCTATTTGAACATGAAATGTATAATAATGCTTTTCCTATAAATTTTTTTTTTCAATATTGCATTCATGGGATAAACTTGCTTTTAAAACAACAATTAATTGTGTTCACATTCACCTTTGGCAAAAGACCAAAAAGTAGAGTTATTCATCTCAACAGTAACCAAAGTTCAGGGCTTTAAAGTAATTTGATTGGTGGAAAATGACTAAAATGTTTTATAATCTAGCCCCTCATTTACCCAAACATGAGACCAAATAGTAAATTCATTCAAGCAATAATGTTAAGATGAATAGTACTTTTTGGTAATTAACCAAGTGAGAAAAGACAGAAAAGGACAAAAAAAAGTTCAAACCACCTCATCGATTCTTAGGATTCCTCAAAAGGGGCCTTTAGTAATTTCATTAGGTGTTTCAAATAATATATAGTTCAGGGCTTTAAAGTAATTTGGTCGGTGGAAAATGACTAAGATGTTTTATAATCTAGCCCCTCATTTACCCAAACATGAGACCAAATAGTAAATTCATTCAAGCAATAATGTTAAGATGAATAGTACTTTTTGGTAATTAACCAAATGAGAAAAGACAGAAAATGACAAAAAAAGTTCAAACCAAGCCTCCTCATTGATCCTTAGGATTCCTCAAAAGGGGCCTTTAGTAATTTCATTAGGTGTTTCAAATAATATGTAGTATATATATTTGATATAAGAATCATATACAATAATAACATAAAATTTTAAAATTAATAAATAAATTAATTAAAATTGTCAAAATCTTAAAGTAGGTAAAGTGATTAAGGCCTAGTTTGGTTGAGGTTGTTTTGAATTGAAAAGGCTTGATACCTAAATTTACAATTAGGGGTAAACTTGTCCTCAAGAATGTTAGAACAAGATGTGTGGCTCAGATTTACTCTAATTCTGAAGCAAGATTAAAATTTATGCCATCTTTATCATGTTTTAAATTAGGAAAATAATTTTATTTTTCCTAATTTCCTATAATTGGGCCGAAATTAGTAATATTTATTGAATAATAATAATTATTTTATAATTATTATTATTTCAGTAAATAATGGTCAAAAAAGAATTAAAATCATCTTGTATGAATTCTGATTCTGGTTGAGATTTAATTCTTAGATGACCATCCTATTTTTGTAAAGTGTATAATGCCATGTCAAAATTGGACTTATGGCATGACATGTGGTGCAGTAAGGCTTAGCCCAGGCCGCCCATGCCTAAAATTTGATCCCTATTGAATTAAATGCAACTTTGTATTTTATTCAGTTAAGGGTAAAAGGCGAAATCGATAAAATTGAATGGCCTAGAGAAGAGCGATTCAAACAGGGATTTTCTAGTATGATCATTGACTCTCATAGATCATTCTGACAAAATTTCATCTCATTCTGACTTAAGATGAAAAACTTATGCACGTTTTTTCAATTAAGGACAGTTTGGGGTGTGAAACCAATTCCACCATGACAGAGAGCTCATTTTCGACCAAGATTTTTTTCTATGGTCTTAATATGGTAGCTGAACCCTACTGGTGAAATTTGGACTCAATCTGACTTTGTTTGCAACTTTTTCATATTTTTCAATTAAGGACAGGAGGCTTTCCACTCCGGTTTAGTCAAAATTGAATCTGATTTCTGTTTTGACCGGATTAATGGCCAGGAATGATCAATTCAAGATCAATTTCATGGACAAGGAAGTCTTGGTCGAATATGAGGTCATTTTGGCTATTTTCAGCAAAAATCAGTAAACAGTGCAGCATAATTAGGACCTGAATCAGACCAGATTGCATCAGATTAAGAGACAGATTCCGTCCAAGCTATTTTTGGGAATATATGGCCGGCCTTGATAGTCATTTAAAGGTGGTCATTCAAGGTTGATCAAAGTTGGAAGTCATCTTGGAAGTTTCCTGAAGATTTTTAGAGAGATCAGATTGAAGAAGCAATTAATGCAGAACGGATCAGATTGAAGAAGCAATTAATACGAAGACAAAGTGGGGAGGACGGCCTTGGTAGCCAAGCCTAGGCCACCCCCTATATAAAGGGTCTCCCTCCTTCAGTTTTAGAGGAGACTCCTACAGCCTCAAATTCGCTCCGCACAAAAACTAAGCTCCGTGCTTATTTTCTCTCAGGCCCTGCGCCACTTTCTCTTATCAGGCCCTGCGCCACTTCTTGCAGCAACCCTGCAAAATTCATTTCTTTTCAACACGAGTCTGCCTCGTTTTCTCAATATCTTTCTACTTCAATTCCGTTTCAGGACGCTAAGTCAACTCTCCGCGCACCACCAAATCACTTTTTCTACTTCTTTGACATTTTCAGCAAAATGACTGGCACGACCCGCGCTGCTATTACGTTTTTCGCAAAAACTCTATCCCAAACGGATTTTTGGCGCAACATCTCTTTTTGGCACGCCCAGTGTGACTCAAAATAATTGACTTATCACTCTGCGTAATGTCAAAAGATTTCTTGCTCCGTCTTCTTTGAAATTTTTTCAATTTTTACTTAAGTCGGCGATCCCCGACTTTTCTTTTAATTTTCGCAGATCTTGTGTCCGCCTAGTCAGGCTCGCACCAAACCTTTTTTTTTTTGTCTTCAAAACGGCGCCCTCCCTGACCCGGACCACGCCGAATTCCTCTTTTCTGAAGTCTAAGGTGTCCACCGAGACGGTCCACACCGACCATTACCTTTAACGACCGGAAGCCGGACACAACAACTTGTCTTCCCGCTTCTGTCGTTTTAAAGGTTTTCTTTTTACTTTTACCTTTGTTTTCTCTTTTGCAAGGTCTTTCTGCAAGATCATGCCTCCAAAAAACAATGATGGAAAACGACCTCAAGAGTCACCGAGTCAAATCAATGACTCTAGAGCCGACCCATCTAAGAAAGCAGAGTCATCTGACCCTGATATCTCTGTTTGGCGGACTCTGGAAGCTATTGTGACGACTCTCAACAAGATCGATGCATCTCAGGATCGACTTGTCCAAACTTTAGATCAGCAAAGATCTGAATCACAGGACAACATCCAAAATCTTATCAATAGGATGGAGGTTGGACTCGGGGGGCAAAACCAACGACTTGGTGCCCTACCGGCGCCACCACCACCTCTAAACGTTGCAAACAACGTTATGTAGGATGCAAATAATCATCAAGTGCCACCTATTAGGCAAGGTATGGAACAACAAGCATTCGATAGAGAGAATGTCGCAGCATCTCTCCCTGATCCTGCCTTAAATCTTCCTGAGATGGTCGCTGACAATATTGAGGAGGCTAACAATGCTGAACCTCGCGTCGCTGCTTATGTCCCTCCACATGTCAGAATTGGCAATGGGAATGGCAACGGCAATGGGAACGGTAATTTACGCCTTCCTCAACAGCAATCACCTAAAATCGGAGGACCCATACCCAACGTCCAAATAGAGGCACACGTCCAAGTCAATCAGAATCATACCAGAGAGATAATCGAAGATATGATTGGTCCTGCTTTCAGAAGGGTTGGTCGGCCATCATTCCATAAACCATACCCCGAGGAGTATGATAGAATTCATCCACTCCCTCAAGGTTATAAGGTGCCTGATTTCACGAGTTTCTCAGGAACATCAAGTGAACAGTCCACCTTAGAGCATATTTCTCGCTTTACAGTTCAATGTGGAGAAGCTAACTATGGCTACCACAAACTGCGGCTTTTCCCAAATTCTATCACTGGGGCAGCTTTCACGTGGTATATTAATTTACCACCTAACTCAGTGAGGACTTGGGAAGAAATGGAAAGAATGTTTCATACCCAGTTCTATAGACTGAGCCTGAAATATCCATGGCCGATCTATCTCGCCTATACCAGAAAAAAAGAGAGCGGGTTGAAGATTACTTGGCACGTTTCAAAAAATTAAGAAATCGATGTCGTACTCCACTTCATGAGGAAGAGTTCGTAAGACTAGCTCATAATGGGTTAGACATGGAACTCAGAAAGAAGTTTGAAGGAGTAGAGTTTAGAGATTTCTTTGAAATGTCGACCAAGGTGGATAGATATGAAGCTTTGCTGCGCAAAGATCATGAGCGGCGAAGTTCATCTTATAGCACTTATTATCAAGAGCCAAATTTTGAACTCAGCGTAGCAGATATCAAAGCTGATCGACCCATTGAATGCCTCTCACTTGTCAAAGCTGGAATAGGTCATCCACAAACGCAAGAACGTCTCGCTATGATGTACCAACGTCAGGCAGACAAAGACCTTATGATGGAAGTAGAACTTATTCCTTTGACATATCAAAGACTAATAAAGTTTTTGATTTCTTATTTAAGTCAGGGATGATTAAACTTCCACCAGGTCATGTTCTTCCGTCACCAAGTGACCTCAAGGGCAAGGAGTACTGCAAATATCATGACTCATGGAAACATGCCACCAATAATTGCACTGTATTCAAAAACATAGTGCAAGAAAAGATTGATCGTGGCATCTTCAAGTTTCCTGATCCTCCTAAGAAAGATATGGGAGTCGATAAAGACCCTTTCCCTGCTCCAGTACAAATGACGACCGTTAATTTCCCAAAAGTTGGTCGAGTAACTAGAGAGGCAAGGGTCGATGAGGTCATGAATGATGAGCCAACAAGCAAGAAAAAGAGGTTAAAATCGGCTACTACATCGGGTACAGCCGAACCTCAAAAGGCAAACAAGCTCAATCAGTATTCCACTCCAAAAGATCAAGCCAACAAAATTACTGCTAAGACAGTGAATGATTGGCATGATTGTTTCAAGGCTCCAAGGTTGGTCATACGACAAAGTAAGACCCCCAGGAGAAAGATCAAATATCCATCATCTAACGATGCTATGGATGATTCTGATCAACCACCAGAATTGGAAGCAAAGAGAGGAGTCCGAAGGAAGCTAGATTTTTCAACTTCAACTCCAAACAAAGAAAGATCCAGAGATCTTCTTGCTCCGAAAGCTGACGACAACAAGGGATATTGGAAGGATGAAATATTCTTTCCAACTCCCAAGGAAAGTCAGAAGATATCCTCTTCAGCACCATCTTCTTCTTTGATACATGAACAACCAATCGGGGGGCAAGCATCAGATTCACAAGATGAATCACCACTTGCCACATACCCCAAAAGGGTTAGAAGTGAAATTCGGCCTTGGTTGAATCAAAGAAAAGTTGAGTACCATGCTGCGACCATTAACAAAGAGATACAACTACGCCAAAAACAGGTTGATCAAACTTCAAGACCTCGAATGGTCAAGTAACCTTCTAAAGTTAAAAATGTAGTGTGGCAGAAGGTTCAACATCCCAAGTTTCCTATTCAAAAAAGAAACAGGAATACTTGGAGAAGGCGTGAGTTGAGAAAAAGAGCTAAAGCCAGGAAAAATGGAGCTGACCAGGAAGAACAAGAGTTGGATTTGGCCAATCAGTTTAAAGTGCCCAAATCCACCAAAAGGCAAAAGCCATTTACCATCACATCAAGGACAACTGTCCGTGAGTTGGTAAAAAGAGGCTATGAACCTCACAAGGCTATGATTGCCATTGAAGAGGCGAAGCTTAATGAGCGAGAGCTCAAGCTAAACCAAAAGGAAGCACAACTTCAGGATATGAGGCAATCTTTGATTGACATAGTCCATGGCAATGAAGAATATTCAAGCCATGACTTAGCATCAAGAGCCCAGATGAATGAAGCGGATGTGCTACTTTACAGACAAATGGCCATGGATGCACTAATCATTGAAGATGAACCTGGAGAGGACATCTTTAGTGATAATGAAAAAGGGTCATATTATAGGAATTTTCCCTATAGTGCATTGCAGAAAAAGCTTGAAACATGGCCGCCATTTGAAATCACTGACAATTTGCTCAATATTGAAGAGGATCTCCCACATTGGCAGATCGAAATTTTGCTTGAAAATGCAAATTTGATCAAGTCCAAGGAAGAATTCAATAAAGAGCGAATTGCACATATTGAAGCTGAGAATACCCTTATGGCAAAGCAGCAATCAATTGACGACATTGCTCGTGAATTGCTAAAGCGAATTTCCAGGAAGGAACAAGAAGAACGCCATGCTCCCATTCTTGATGAGGATATGGATATTGATGTTAGTAATCCTAACCAATTTCCATCCAACCAGTCTTCATCTGACCAAGAAATGGGAGAAGGCGCAGAACAGGAAAATGATGAGCAATCAGCAAATGAAGAGAAATCTTTGCATGCTGGGGACTTTGAAGATAAATCTGACTCAATTGCCTACGGACAATTCATGGTCAATCTTCAATGTCATACTCTCACTTTACCTTGTTCTTTCGTAGCAAAAGATGGCATAAAAGTGGATGCTCACAACCCACTTCTACCGGGGATAGCAAAGAAATGATTGAGGTTCCTTAGACGATACACTCGGGGGGCAACAATTGTGAAGATGCTAAGGCTATAGTTTTACTAAGCCTGATGAAACATCTACATACCACATTAAGCCTTTATACATTAAGGCTTATGTTGATGGTATTCTCGTAAACAGAGTTCTAGTCGAAAACGGGGCAACTGTTAACCTGCTTCCTTTTTCCTCATTGAAAAAGATTGGCAAGTGCAGTGACGACCCGATGCCTTCAGATGTTACTGTCAGTTATTTCTCTGGTGCCGTCAAGAAGACTAGAGGGATACTCCCTACACAATTAACCGTTGGCTCCAAAACTTCCATTACAACATTTTTTTGTAATTGACTCTTCGTCAACTTACAACATTTTGCTAGGAATGGATTGGATTCATGCCAATTGGTGCGTGCCATCATCTCTTCATCAGATGTTGATATTCTGGAATGGCACAGAAGTTGAAGTGGTCAAAGCTGATAGCAGACCATTCAAAGTAGAATCGCATGCAGTTGATGCAAGATTCTATGATGGAACAGTTGGACCTGTCAGGTTCATGGGTCAGGATAAGTATGGTCGACCATACCCTATCATTTCCACCAAGAAAATTCAACCAGAAGCTTTGAAAGAAGCTATGGAAACCTTGGTGCGTCCTGACGCCATAATTCCTTACAAGCCACTTCCATGTTCTCCCATTATAGAGGAAATACCATGATTTCACAATCAAGGAAGAAAGAAGTGATCGACAACGCTTTGAAAAAATTGTTGACTCATGCTTTAGAAATGAAGCTACGAGAAATGGAGGATTCTGCCACCCTATCAGCTAATGTGGCTAATCACACCAACATTTTTTATGAGATCACCATGGATGAGCTTGATCTCGCACCCATGAAACTTGATGATCTCAAAGCCGAAGTACAAGATCCTTTGCTCGAAATCGATCTTGGTACAGATGGCAAACCAAGGCCAACTTACATTAGTTAGTTATTGGCCGAAGAAGACAAGCCACGCTTTGTTTCCTTACTAAAGGAATACAAAGATTGCTTTGCTTGGGATTATGATGAAATGCCTGGTTTAAGTCGAGATTTGGTTGAACATCGCCTCCCAATTACTGAGGGATATCGACCATATCAACAACCTCCCAGGAGAATGGCAAATGATGTCATCCTTCAGGTCAAAGAGGAAGTTGAAAGACTTATCAAGGCCAAATTCATCCGCACCGCAAGGTACGTTGAGTGGATTTCTAACATAGTCCCAGTGGTTAAAAAGAATGGTAAAATTCGAGCATGTGTTGATTTTCGCAACTTGAATTTTGCCACTCCTAATGACGAATATCCAATGCTTGTTGCAGATCTTTTGGTCGACGGAGCCGCCCAACATAAGGTTTTATCCTTTATTGATGGACATAGTGGCTACAACCAGATCTACATAGCAGAGGAGGACGTCTCAAAAACAACATTTTGATGGCCTGGAGCCATTGGTACTTTTGAGTGGGTAGTTATGCCATTTGGACTCAAAAATGCTGGTGCAACCTATCAACGGGCAATGAATGCTATTTTCCATGACATGATTAGTAAATTCATGGAAGTTTATATTGACGATGTAGTGGTTAAGTCACATAATATTCTTGACCACCTCGATCATTTACGACGCTCATTTAAAAGAATGAGGCAACATGGATTAAAAATGAATCCATTAAAATGTGCTTTTGGCGTTGGTGCAGGTGATTTCTTTGGGTTTTTGGTCCATCAACGAGGCATCGAGATAGACCAAAACAAGGCAAAGGCTATCTTACAAGCCCAGTCGCCCGCCAACAAAAAAGGACTCCAACGATTCCTTGGTCAAGTCAATTTCTTAAGAAGGTTCATTTCCAACACTGCTGGTAAAACTAAAGCGTTTTCACCACTATTGAAATTGAAAGACGGAGAAGGCTTTCAATGGAATCAAGAGCATCAAGAAGCTTTTGAGGCGATTAAAAATTACTTGATATCTCCACATGTCTTAGTTCCTCCTAAAAAGGACAAACCCTTATACTTCTATATATCAGACACAACATCTTCCATTGGATGTTTGTTGGCTCAAGAAGTGGAAAAGGGAAAGGAACAAGCAGAGTATTATCTCAGTAGGACTCTGACTGATGTAGAAACCAGATACAATCCTATTGAAAAGCTTTGTTTTGTCACTTTACTTTGCAGCAGTAAAGCTTCGACACTATATGCTCTACTTTAACGTGTGCATTATTGCCAAAACTGATATTATGAAGTACATGTTGACCCGACCGTTAATTAAAGGTCGATTGGGGAAGTGGTGTTTAGCACTTTCTGAATTTAGCTTCAAGTATATTCCTCAAAAAGCGGTAAAAGGCCAAGTTGTTGCTGACTTTTTGGCAGACCACCCTTGTTTAAACTTGGGAGAGGAATTCGAAGATGCTAATGAAGTTATGGAAGTGTCTTTACCACCCTGGATCCTAGAATTTGATGGATCAAGTACTGCGCAATCAGTAGGCGCAGAAATTGTTATCACATCATCACAAGGTGACTGGACCACAATGGCCTTTCACTTAAACTTTGATTGTACTAACAATCAAGCTGAGTATGAAGCGCTCATTATTGGCTTGGAATTACTTAGAGAAATGAAGGCATCCTCAGTTTATTTTTTATTTTTTTATTTTGGAAGGCATCCTCAGTTTATATTAAGGGTGATTCATTACTGGTGATAAATCAACTCGCGCAAGAGTATAACTGCAATAGTCCATCATTGCTGCCATATTATGCAATGGTAGTATAATTATTAGACAAATATAACAATGTGAGCATCGAACACGTAGCCAGACATCGAAATGAAGGTGCAAATGTCGCTGCACAACTAGCATCGTGCATTACCTTTCAAAATAATATTTGGAGGAAAGTGGTAAACGTCGAAAGACGTATTTTACCATCCACCTTTAAAAGGGATAACGTGTTCGAAGTCTGCAACATTGTACATAAACATTCCGATTGGCGGGAACCTTTTATCGAGTACTTAAAAAACCTGAGTGGGAGGTTTGATCGACATATTAGGACCTTGGCCACACATTATGTTGTCTTGGCCAATGAACTATACAGAAAAGACCTCGATGGAGCTCTTTTAAGATGCTTGGATAAGGATGAAGTTTGGAAAGTTGTAAAAGACATGCATGAAGGCTTGTGTGGTGCACACCAAGCTGGAAGAAAAATGAGATGGCTTGCACGCCGTCACGGGTTTTACTGGCCGACTATAATGAAGGATTGCATAGAATTCGCTAAGGGATGCCAACAATGTCAGAAATATGGCCCTATTTGGAGTCTCCCTACCGAAAAATTGCATTCCATCATTAAACCATGGCCTTTTAGAGGTTGGGTGATTGATCTAATTGGCAAGATCACCCCACCGGCCAGGGGAGGTGTGTGTTTTATTATTGTTGCAACCGACTACTTTACTAAATGGGTTGAGGCAAAAGCAATGAAAAGCACCACTCACTCAGATGTCAAAAGTTTCATCAAAGAACACATCATTTATCGCTTTGGAATTCCAGAGACGATTACAATTGATTGTGGGACTAACTTTGACGGGAAAATAACAAGTGACTTGGAGAGAAAATTTGGCCTCAAATTTGTTAAATCAACGCCCTACGATGCGCAAGCTAATGAACAGGTCGAAGCTTCGAATAAAGTCATGATCAGCATAATTGAAAAAATGTTGAAAGATAAGCCAGGCAAATGGGACAAAACATTGTCTAAACCCTTGTGGGCTTATCGGATGTCACAAAGATCATCCACTGGAGTAAGTCCATTCAGTTTAACCTATGGCCACGATGCTATGGTACCTATGGAACTATTAGCCAAGTCGGCCAGGGTTTCTTTTCAAAATGACTTACAGTGGTATGACTATAACGACGCTATGATGATCAAGCTTAAAGATCTGGAATCAGAAAGGCTTGATGCATTAAATCATCTGCAAGCACAAAAGAAAAAGGTAGAAAGGCACTATAACAAAAAAGTTCACCCAAGAAGCTTTATCGAAGGCGAGCTAGTTTGGAAAGCCATTTTGCCTATCGGTGCTCACGTAGATGGAATGGGAAAGTGGTCACCCAAATGGAAAGGACCATTCTGAATCAAGAAAGTGCTAAAAAATTGTACTTATTGGTTGGAAACAAAAGATAATAAATCACACCAAAGATTTATCAATGGGCGATATCTTAAGAAATATTATCCAAACGCTTAGGAAGCAAGAAGCGAACCTCAGCCTGAATTTAATTCATTACCTGAGGATCCTAATGCTTTGGCCATGAGTCAGCTCACGGCCAATAGCTTCACCAACATATAATCAATTATTGAAAACGCTTCGAGGACTTAGCCACCCCAATTGCGTTTTCGCGACTTTTAAAAATAAATGAAATATTTTTATTACTCTTATACCTAATGAAAATGTTGAGTTTATTTTTAGTAAAGTAAAAATCCATCGCTTAAACCATAATAGCGTTTTGGAATTTGCAAATTGTCCTTAATTAATGTTTGGGCCAAAAATCTTAGGTTATTTGGAACTTTTATTGGTTGCAAATAAATCCTTTTGCAACCAATTCCAAATATAGTTCCTACTTAAATTAATTTTTAGGGCTTTAATTTTAAAGCCATTGAATTAAATTTTGGAATCAAGTATAAATGGTTTGTAAAATAACCACTTAATTGAAATTGAGTTGGTAAAAATTAAAATACCACCAATTAAATTAACAATCCAAAATTTACTTGAAATCCAAAATCAAAATAAACATGGTGTTTGGCACTTTAGCAAATGCCATCCTAAAATAAAAAGCTACTTATAGTTGGCAAAATACAGGCCACCATGATCAAATTGTTCATGAATAAGGATAGCTGAAATTAAGGTGTTGAAGGGAAACATGGACTTTCAGGGCAATCATAGTCTTCAAAAGAGACTTCATCATTTTCACGTGGTTCTCTTATATTAGAGATCTCGAAGATGTATGGAATTTTGCCTTTCCAGGAGTCAAACATCATATTCAGAGTAGCCAAATGAAGAGATTTGGTTTCTATTTCCTCATTTATCTTGTTAGCGTCAATCTTGAGGAAAGAATCAGCAAGCTCTTCAATATATTTGTTTTTGGCTACTGCTATTTTCTCCCTGTTGGCAGCAAGGGCGGCAATCTTGGCTTCAATTTCAGCAGATTCAGCTTGGAGTTTGATGAGTTGTTTCTTAAGTAAAAATTCTTGGCAGTATGAAAGACATAACTCTTCAAACTTTATGATCTCAAGTTCAATAGTACTCCGACAAGTTGAATGTTCAGCTTTGGCCATGCGAAGTTGAGTTAATGATCTAGCCAAAAAAAATCTAGTAACTTCAACATATTCAATAGCAAATGACCTGAATCCATCAGGAAAGCTACGCCAAAATTGGGCAAGGTGGGGCTCAAGCCTTGGAGAAGAACACATGATGTTGATATCTTCAACAATTGAATCTGGATTTTTCATAATTGAAAGATTCGCATGTGTAAGGAAGGAGTTAATGGCATTAAGCGCCATCTCCAAATCTGAATTAGATGGAACTGCATCATATTCATGTACTGCTATTTTCACTGCATAAAAACAAAATAGTCCGAATAATATACAAGCTATATTTGATTATTTTTGTTTTTATCAAAACTAATTATTTTTTGCCATTATTTTACATAATAGGCCGAATTAATTAATTATTTCTTAAAAAATCCAAAATTTTTGGCCTAAAGTGCAATTAGGCCAAAACCTATGGAAACCCTAGGGACTAAAAAACAATTTTGCCGCCCCATGCAATTAGGGTTGGCAGCAAAATTAGGGTTTGGTACTTAGGGTTTGCCGCCCCATGCAATTAACTATATGATTTCATGAATTGATCTAATTTGGTATAATTTTTGGCAAAAATTAGGGTTTATGCCGAAAATTGGAGGCAATTTTGGGCTAACCTAGGCCGAATTGTTTCAAGAAAATTGCATGAGCATGGCAACATGTTATAAACCCTAAATCTTCATCAACTTGGCATGTTTGCATGGTGAACCTATTCAACTTAGGTAATGCCGCATATATGCTCTAAATTAGCTCAAATTTGAAGCAAAATTCAAAAATGAAAACCTTGTACCTTGTGGAGATGCCAAATTCGGTATTACCACCTTTAGTTTCCATGTTAATTGAGCATCATTGGGAGTATAGGGGCTGCTGGCCATAGTTGATGAATTTTCTCTTCCTTCAGGCGGCAACTTAGCTACATCAAGTGCAGTTAAACTTTGACTAGTGTTGCTTGATTGTGGTGATTGCTACTCATCTTTGTCTTGGCCATCAAAATTGTTGTCTTGAGGCGCCATCTTAGCTTCAAAGTTGCTGCAAAATTTTGAGTTTGGCTAGGGCAATAGGGA
Organism: Corchorus olitorius; assembly: GCA_001974825.2. NCBI lineage: Eukaryota > Viridiplantae > Streptophyta > Magnoliopsida > Malvales > Malvaceae > Corchorus > Corchorus olitorius. The sequence continues at coordinate 150,866 of AWUE01016709.1, forward strand.
GGTCGACGAAGATCAGCTAGGGAGAGCTCAAAGTCGACCTAGCCTATATATATCAAGCCTAACTCCTTTAATTTAAGGGATTAAGCTTGAGGGGGCATTGTTGATACCTAAATTCACAATTAGGGGTAAACTTGTCCTCAAGAATGTTAGAAAAAGATGTGTGGCTCAGATTTAATCTAATTCTAAAGCTAGATTAAAATTTATGCCATCCTTGTCATATTTTAAATTAGGAAAATAATTTTATTTTTCCTAATTTCCTATAATTGGGCCAAAATTAGTAATATTTATTGAATAATGATAATTATTTTATAATTATTATTATTTCAGTAAATAATGGTCAGAAAAGAATTAAAATCATCTTGTATGATTTCTGATTCTGATTGAGATTTAATTCTTAGATGACCATCCTAATTTTGTAAAGTGTATAATGCCATGTCAAAATTGGACTTATGGCATGACATGTGGCGCACTAAGGCTTAGCCCAGGCCGCCCATGCCTAAAATTTGATCCCTATTGAATTAAATGCAACTTTGTATTTTATTCTGTTAAGGGCAAAAGGCGAAATCGATAAAATTGAATGGTCTAGAGAAGTGCAATTCAAATATGGATTTTTCCAGTATGATCCTTGACTCTTATAGATCATTCTGACAAAATTTCATCTCATTCTGACTTAAGATGAAAAACTTATGCACGTTTTTTCAATTAAGAACAGTTTGGGGTGTGAAACCAATTCCACCATGACAGAGAGCTCATTTTCGACAAAGATTTTTTTCTATGGTCTTAATATGGTCGCCGAACCCTACTGGTGAAATTTGGACTAAATCTGACTTCGTTTGCAACTTTTTCATATTTTTCAATTAAGGACAGGAGGTTTTCCATCCTGGTTTAGTCAAAATTGAATCTGATTTCTGTTCTGACCGAATTAATGGCCAGGAATGATCAATTCAAGATCAATTTCATGGCCAAGGAAGTCTTGGTCGAATATGAGGTCATTTTTGCTATTTTCAGAAATAATCAGTAAACTGTGCAGCATAATTAGGACCCGAATCAGACCAGATTGCATCAGATTAAGAGACAGATTCCGTCCAAGCTATTTTTGGGAATATATGGCCAGCCTTGATAGTCATTTAAAGGTGATCATTCAAGGTTGATCAAAGTTGGAAGTCATCTTGGAAGTTTCCTGAAGATTTTCAGAGAGATCAGATTGAAGAAGCAATTAAAGCAGAACGGATCAGATTGAAGAAACAATTAATAGGAAGACAAAGTGGGGAGGACGGCCTTGGTAGCCAAGCCTAGGCCGCCCCCTATATAAAGGGTCTCCCTCCTTCAGTTTTAGTGGAGACTCCTGCAGCCTCAAATTTGCTCCGCGCAAAAACTAAGCTCCGTGCTTATTTTTCTCTCAGGCCCTGCGCCACTTTCTTCTCACAGGCCCTGCGCCACTTTCTTTTATCAGGCCCTGCGCCACTTTCTTTTATCAGGCCCTGCGCCACTTCCTGCAGTAACCCTGTAAAATTCATCTCTTTTCAACACGAGTCTGCCTCGTTTTTTCAATATCTTTCTACTTCAATTTCGTTTCAGGACGCTAAGTCAACTCTCTGCGAGTTTTTCTTCTTTTTCAATTTCGTCTCAGGACGTTCAACATTTTCTTTTTTGTTTTTTCTTATGAATAACAACCAGCTTGTTATTTTCAATCAATTTTCAAAGCAAGAAATCTTTTTCGACATTTACTTTTTTACAATCAATTTGGGATCAATGATTTAAATGCTCCGGTGTGACTTTGATCCAGTTCCCGCAATTCACTCGCTTTGATTTATTTTTGTGCTCCGCGCACCACCAAATCGCTTTTTCTACTTCTTTGTCATTTTCAGCAAAATGACTGGCACGACCCGCGTTGCTATCAAGTTTTTTCACAAAAACTCTAGCCAAAGGGATTTTTGGCGCAACAAAAAGTGTTTTTTGAAATTGCGATGAAAAATGTAAATGATGTTTGGTATTATTGTGAAAAAATATGGTAGAAAGATAAAAAATCTAGAAAGGATATGCCAATTAAATAGGAAAGAAAAAAATAATTAGGGGATTTTAGTAATTTAATGTCCAAAAGCATTTTTGAAAGCAAAATCACCTGAGGATTAGCTTCTCGGGTTGGCTTGGCTTTTGCGTTCAAAATCAGCTTTTGACACAAACTAAGATTTATTTGGTATTGCGTTTTGGGTCAAAAGTAGCTTTTTTTTTCATCTCCAAACGCAATGACAAACCAGGCCTAAGACTCCTTTTATTTGAGTGATGTGGTACATATAAGCAACTATTTTAGCTTTTGCTTCCTTAATTGCAAAGGAGTTATGTGATCGTTTGACTGACGTGTCAAAATAATATTGTGACAAATATTTTTTTTTCACCATAGAGGTTTCATCATACTAGGTTTAGACGGCTTTAAGGATCACTGCAATAAGCACCGCTCAAACAAATCGACCTTAAGACACATACGTTTTACGGTTTTTTGTCAACTATAGTCTCTCTCGCCGGTAGACATATATCCGAAAAATTACTCAAACCTAATGCTAGCTTTTTTTCCTAACCTTGTCTTGATATGATCATCACAATAATAATTACTTTATAGTATTGTACTATCCATTATAGTTTGTTTTTCTTCTTTTTTGTCAAAAAAGGGCAGGTTCTTTGAATAGCCTTTTGCCTGAACTTCTTCACGTGGCCTGCTATGTACCAACCTATCCTTTGCTTTCTTTTATTTTTGGCCTTTGAGGGAAATTGGATTTTGTGTTCCTAAATTTGTCTCTTTGTTTATCTTTTTCCTTTTATTTTTGTTTTGAATTTTGATGATGGTATATGTATCATATGTGTTAACACTGTTACGTCGGTCACGTTTAAGTTGCTTGGAGTGAAGGAGAATAATTCTCTTCCTCTTCTCTCAACTTCAAACCCCTACCAAATTTGCCATCTCTCTTTCTACTTCCTATATATATAATATACGTAATTCCCAATTATTAATAGATGTTGATATAAATATAGCCAATCTTTCAAAGCCTAATCTTCACCATTTCAATTTGTCAACACACTTTTTGTATTTTGGCCAAAAAAAGAACACGCTTGTTGTATCATACAAGTTAACATGACACCTGATTTTTTTTTTTCAAATAAAAAACAAAAATATATGCAAGTGTTGAGCTCATACAAAAAGGCCAAGAGTCACATAATACATATAAAAAACCCTTTTCTTCATTTAAGGTATATACCCTTTTTACAGCTCTTAAGCTTTTATTCTCCCTTAAACAACATAGGACCTACCAACTTGAGCACTAGAGAAGGCCCGGCCCCTTCGGATAAATTCGGAGGTCATTTTCTCACGATTCACTCTTTTATAGGCTACACAGAGCTTTCTATCTCGTTTTTAGGTCACGAGTCACGGCACATTTTGATATCAACAATAGTCAATTTTTTTTTTATTTAATCAAGGGTATCTTCAACTTATTGACCTAAAACTAATGATCCATTTTAAACCAAGAGAATTCAAAGGAAAAAGTTCTCCCAAAGCATCAATTATTTTGATAGAAACATAGAGATATATATCTTTTGTTTTTCCATGGGTAACTACAAATCTTATTGTTTTAAATCCCTTTTGAAATGAAAGGTTAAAGTTATCCAACAAATATTCTTCAATGGAAGTCACTTGAAAAGTTGAATGCGTCTAAGTTTTGACAAATCATGAATAATTGCCCCAAAATAGTATTAGTATATTATTAATATTATAATAATAATAAATAGAGGCAAAGGCTAGGTCCCTGCCCAAGCCCGCTTATATATGGGCCTTAGATATGAACAGCTCAAAAATGAAATAATCAAATCAAAGGCCCAAAAAAGTTGGAAGAAAATAAAATTTCATCTGAAGAAAAGAAAATTCTGTCCCGAGCAGACTCTGGCTGTCTCCTCTCTGTTGCATTAGGGTTTAAAAAAGGGTTTTTGCAATCCTCTGTTCCTTTCCCTTTCGTTTCTTCAGGTTTTGGGTATTTTTCAGTTGAAAGCAAGAAAATGATGATGGTGGAGGAAGGCAGTGTTCCTGGCAAAAGGAAAAGAAATTTGGGTAAAAAGAAGGGTAACAAGAAGGCCAAGAACAAGAAGCTTAAGATGTTGGAGGGTAAAGGCAAAAAGCTTCGAGTAAGTAAAAAAATGAGAAATCTTTTCGAAAAACGAGCCCGTGAGTATAATTCCGATGATGATGAGGAGGGGGATGAGGAAAAGGAAGAGAGCTCGGCCTCGGAGGAGGAGGAGGCAGCCCAAGATGATAGCCGGATGGCCGGCGGCGGAGGTGACTCGTCTGAAGAAGAAGAAGCTGAAGATGATGAAATTCAACCTGGGATTATTAAGTTTACAGAAGGTGTTAGAGCATTCAGGTTGGCATTTAAGAACATTATAAAGAAGAATGTAGCTGATGATGCATTGGTAAAGCTGGTTTCCAAAAACTTGGGTCTTTTTTAGTTTTTGAGATTCATTTTCAGAAATTGATGATTTTTGGGTGGTTCTTTTATAGGGTCCAGTATTATCAGGGCATAAGCAGCTTGTTGCAAAGAAGTTAGCTGAAGAGGAAGCTGAAAGGAAAGTGAAGGGAGAAGCTAAGAAAGAAAAGCATTTGGTATTGGCCCAAACATTCTACAATAATTTTTAATGACTTTTCTGTTGCTCTGCTGTTATTATTTATATATGCTAATGCTATTATAATGTTATAGGTTGCAGAGAAGGGGCATGTCAAACCTGCTAATTACTTGGATTCACATGATAAGTTTCTAATTGGAATTGCTACAAAAGGAGGTACTTTAGACTATTGGCCTTTTCTATATGCATATGATTTAGTCTATTCCATGTTTCTTTCTCATACTAATTAAGTGTTGTCAATGTGTTGCCGGAATTTCCAGTGGTCAAGTTATTTAATGCCGTAAGTTGTTTTATGAGCCCAACCATCTCTTCATTTTTACTCTCAAATCTTTGATTTTGTTCTTAGTTATTATTATCAAGTTTGGGTGTAATCTTTGTTGTTTGATATATCATGTAGGTTAATAAAGCACAAAAGGCTCAGAAAGGATTGGACCCTTCAAGGTCTAAAGATGCAAAAGGTATGCTGATAATCTATACAACATAAGTTTATATATCATTGAACGTTTGCAAGAAATTCTGCAGATTTTGTGAAAGTGCATTTTGTAATATCCTGGCTGCCTAGAAAACTTGGTGTTCAATCCCAAATATGAGAGCTTCTGTTTGGCATTTGACATTTTGAGTAACTTGAAATGACTGTTATTGGCATCTTTAAATCCAAAACATGCCTCTTGGTGTGCATACATATATGCAAATAATATTGTCATTTTTCTCTTTTCAAGGAGTGAATACTTAAATTCTTTCAAATGTTTAACTTTCAAGGTTGAAGCATGATCACTCCTTCTAGAAATGCACTGGAGAAAACATCCATCTTTGCGTATATCTGAAGTTTGATCTTCCTAATCATTCCTTAGGTGTGGATATGAAAGAAAATATATTTGCTATTTTTTTTAGTGCTAATCATGGCATGGAAATGGAAGGAAGGATCAAATGGATCTTGTTATAATCGAGTCAAATATGTTATGTTGTTTGAAAACCTAGTTTTAGAGGCTGAAGTATGATATAAGCTGTTATTATTATCTCTATCACTTATAGAGATGCCTAACAGAAAATTTTGTTGACCATAATTTTCTTTATATGTGAATATGAATTCTCATGATACTCAAACTTTTTCTTCTTTTAGAATATTACTGGAAAATTTTGTTTACTCATATGGATAAGGTGATCGCTACTTTCTTGTTCCACTTTTCTGATCTTTTATTTCATTGCCTCCTGCTAGTAATAAGGAAGCGAAGGAAAGAAGCCTTCTTTTCAGAGCTAGGCAAGCCAGCACGTGACTCTTCCAGCAAGGTTGGTTATTTGTTTAAACTATTTTACAAATTTCATGTATCATGCTATATCATTCCACTTATATCATTTTTTCTTATGCAATTGTGAATATTGTTCTAGTTGATTTGCTAAAATTTATTAAAACATAGTCATCTTGTCTGTGCTAAGTTAATTAAGATTACTACATATCGGGCCCTTAATTTGTTGGGAACCACACATTAGATGCACTTAGTTGTTTTTTGTTTTGGATTTGTAGAAATTTACTGTAATTGCTTACTCAGTTTTATTGCATGCAGAGTAACACATCATCTGATCATAAGAATGATGAAGCACCTGGTTGGGCCCCATTGCGTGATAATTATATGTTAACAAATCCCAAGTTGAAGAACTGGGATAAAATGGCGGTAAGAAATGTTCATTCCCTTCAATGTTACACAAGTCATTCCTGTCTCTTTCTCGCACAGACACCAAAGGCCGGCATGAAAGTGCGGGCGGAGACCAAATGCATTTACCTTTACTTTTTTTATAACATTTTTTTTTGTTCTATTTGTAAACAGGACTCAACAATAGCTGATGATGCTGGAAGGATGTCTGAAGATAGTGGTTCAGATGAGGATTGATATCCTTTCCTATAAGGAGCTGAAGTATAATTTCTTACAGTTGGTTACAGTGTATTTGCTTGCCATCATGAGGTGCCTTGTTATAACCACAGAAATTGACCTTTTTTGGTCTATTTTATTTACTATCATTATAAATGAATTCGATCCAGAGAAATGATTTGTTCTTTCTTCCTTGTCTTCACCCACATTCTGTTTTTTTTTCTCACCCACTCCTTAATGGATGGATGAATTGCAAATTTTGAAGCTGATGAATCGATTAGTCTCCTTGTGATGATGGTTTCCACCAAGCAGCTAGGCCTAGTGCATTCAAACCCAAATTCCAATTCATAATTTCATTTCAAAAGTAGATGGAAATATGTGATGTGAAATTATTGTGTCTGTATGTTAAATGCAAAATAACATGTTCTCAAACCAAGTCTTTGTTGAAGCTGTGTAAACTTGGAAAAACGAATCTAAGCCAAGATCTGTCTCAACTTGTTCAAAGATTCCCATTGAAGATTACAGTCAAGTGTAAAACCACTGCATATTTAAGAGGGCAATTTCAGAATTTAGTGGATATTCACATTGAGTGTGGAGTGATAAAAGAATATAGAGAATGTAATTTGTATAAGTTATTACACGCAACTTCATCCTAAGTGCATATGATTAATCCTGTGCTGTACACGTCAACCACGAGACGAGAGAACAAAAATATTACAACTGCATGTTTCTTGTCTGACCCTAGCTAACTGTTAACTTTGGGCAGACAATTAAAACTCTCTCAACTGCACATATAGATCTATTGACACCATGTGGTGTCAATAGGAAAAAAAAAAGAAAAAAAGAAGGGCAAAATTACAGCTGCATGCCTTTTGCCGTCGAGCTTGACAAACTGTAAGTTGGGCTTCTTAGCATGTCAATTATACCAGCAGTGGCAGCAGCTTTTATAGAATTGCTGAGAACAGCTGAAGATATATAATTGTCAACATAATCGACACCGAGCATAAATATGTCTGGAGGACCAATAAGCACTCTCCTTTCTCTAGTAAAAAAGAATTGAGCAGATGAACTTGATCAACTGAAGACTACGGCTCAGCAACAAAGGCGGTCTAGGCAGATCTTTGCCTAAATGCTGTCGGTGATTCTTTTATGGTAATGGAGCACCAGGCTTCACCAGTTTTATTCATGGCGTTTTTCTATCCAACTCCTGTGAAAAACCTGGAGCCCTGTGATACAACCACACAGCCTGTCATATAACTGGTTAAAAGAATTATAAGAGCATCAAAATTTGACCATTTTTAGATAAGAAGAACCAACTCCTTCCAACTAACATCTTGTGTTTCTTTCCTTTTTCTAGCATGGTTAAAAAATTGTACTCAGTAGCTTCTGGTTGGGCTCAATGGATCATAATCATAGGCATCACCAGCTTTAACAAAGCGCCCCTTCACACGCTTTCTCACATCAGCCCTTGCTTTCCGAGAGGCATACCTCACCCGCTTCTCAAACCTATCATGCAAGAAGAATGAAATGAACATATAAATTCCAACAAGTGGAATAATATATACTTTTAAGAGAATGAGATGGTTGCAAACAAGACTTGCACTAAAAAGTAAGTAACGTGGTAAGACCCATAGTGTAGAAATCTTTATTTCTGAATGGATTGTATATAAATAAATATATCCACAGATGCAGACACAATAATGCAAATCCAATATTCCTTTCTGAGTGTGGAAACAAATTCCTTCAAAAATAAAACTTGAATAGAAATCTTTATTTCTGAATGGATTGTATATAAATAAATATATCCACAGATGCAGACACAATAATGCAAATCCAATATTCCTTTCTGAGTGTGGAAACAAATTCCTTCAAAAATGTAACTTGAATAAAGTAAGAACACAAATGTTTAAATGATACGAACATGGTCTTTTTTATTTGAAGGCATGTGACGATTGATCTTGTACTCGAAGTAAAACTTAAAGAAAAATAGGAAAATTCATAAGGAGAAAGGGTACTAGAGGGAAGAACTTGAGCCATGATAAAGTCTTAGTAAACCACATACTAAATATGTTCCCACGGAAATAGAATGTCAGGACTGGAAGGGGAATAAGAGGAAGAGCATCTAATTTCCAGAAATTTTTAAAGCATGAAGCACTAAACCCAAAGTCATCAACTTAGTAACCATATCTAAAGGCGGTCTAAGTAGAAAACATGTAATACATTCTACATGGCTTATTGGCATATACTTACTTCCGTGTCTTCTTCTTTTCCTTGTAACGCATGACAGCATCGTTTCGAGTTGCTGAAGGAAATGAATTTTCTGTACATGGAGGACACCAGGGAGGCTCTCCCATGAGAAGCATTGATGAAGCCCCACAATCTTGGTAATCTCCTGCACTACTCTCTCCGGTAAGGCCAGAAAATGAGAGGTTTGAATGGGCCTGTCTTGTGAAACAAAGAATTGAATCGGTCTTATTGCTCATTATGGAATCAGCAGAAGCTCCATTACTGCATGCTGGCTGTGTTGCATTGAGCAGTCCAACAGATGACCCCTGACAACGAAATTAGATCCAACTATAAGAACGTTTTCGAAGTAGAAACTTAAAATTTTTGGGTTGGAATCATGGGATGATTCTTTACAGTGCGACTTATAAGGCAGAGAAAACAAGCATGAAATGTTCCAAGTACACTAAATTGCTGTAAACGAATGATTGATCCATGTATAAGTTATGAGAAGAAAGTTAATCAAATTAATGATGAAGATGACGCTAAAGATCAAGTACTAGTACATTTGCAAACTAGGGGAATCCCATCACCCAATAATAGCTACAAAATCATTTCTCTCAGAGTAATTACAGTCTGAAATGAAGACACAATCAATTCTTGGGTTGAAATCATGGAATGATTCTTAACAGTGCGACTTATAAGGCAGAGAAAACAAGCATGAAATGTCCAAGTACACTAATTTGCTGTTAACGAATAGTTGATCCATGTATAATTTATGAGAAAAAAGTTAATCTATTTAACGATGAAGATGACGCTAAAGATCAAGTACTAGTATATTTGCAAACTATGGGCAGCCCATCACCCAATAATAGCTACAAAATCAATTCTCTCAGAGAGTAATTACAGTACAGTCTGAAATGAAGTCCCAGCAAACTTCTGCTTTAGTACATGGTCATATCTGAAAATAAAGGCTACAGTTTTACATATAGACCCAACTAAAAAGTGATATTTATCTTCCACTATTCAATTTAGTCCAGCACATTGCAGACTTTGTTTTGTTACATTAGTCATGTCTGAAAATCAAGGCTATTGATAACCAGAAAAAGAATAAATAATTGCTTTTCTGTATGCAAAATCTAATAGAAGAAGAATAGTTATAAGTAATAATGGACTCGTTCAATACCAACAGAACTTACACCCCATACATCAAATTGAAGCTTCTAAAGTGCTGCATTATCGGTCTGTATTTTAATTTGGTAAAGAATGCTTCCAATTTCACAAGAATTTAAAGGTTGATAGCTAATATATCTATATTATGCCATAAATATGCAAGCACACCAGAATATATATATATATATAAAAACATCTAGAAAATTGACAATGCTATCATCAGAAAAGATTATGTAGACACCATAAAGCAAGAATAGGAAATGAAAGAACCTCAGCAGCCACAGCACCCTGACAGTTAGAATCGGCAGCAGACATGTCCTTCGTCCCAAATAAGCTATCGATCCCACCATTCTCAAGAAGTTCTTCTGAATGATTGAGAGTAACACCAAAAAGTTCTTCATAGTTTTCCAGGTTCAAATCAACTTCATCCATGTTGAAGTCATCATAGATGTCATCTTCACAAAGTCCAGGAAACTTTGTTTGAGGGCAGCATAACTGCAAAATAATAAAGTGAAATTTGTAAGGGTTTCCAAAAAAAGCTGCTTAAGATTTCAACAACAAAGTTCCAACAAACATGTCAAAAATGAACTTGGTAACCTCAACCAAATCTCCCCAATTTTATGTTCATTACTTCACACTCCCCTTTTCCCCCCAACTAAAAGATCAAACTTCACCAAAATACACGGTGGTGTTAACCTAGAATCTAGAAAGTCATCATGTCTATATAAGAGGAGAGATCTGGATTCCAAATAATAGGCATAGGGTGTTTCTACAAATACCGGGTTACTGATTTGATATTCATACTATAAAGGCCTAATCTGTATAATATCAACATTAAACATAAGTCACTACTAGGCCAAGAAATTGAAATATCAATAGAGACTAAAATGAATAAACTTTAACATGAATTCATGGTATACTGGAGGTAGTTTAGCCAAGGATTGGTGTGTTTTATATTTAGCACACAGACAAAAGGCCCAATTAAGTTCAAGCTAAAAGACATTTTGGACTGACCTTTCATTGCCAATTGCCATCAATGTAAAAGAAAAAACAAGGATGGAGACTGGCATGAAATTCTTGGACAGAAGGAAACTGATATGAACTATGAAGAGCAAGTTGTGACTTAACCTCAATTCTTAACATCACTAAACACTCACTGTTAATTTTTCAGCATTTAGGACAAATTGCAGGGTGCATTTGAAAATACCAACCCACTCACTTGAATTGCTTATCATAGTTCTTTCATTATTTACCTTGGGCAATGGTATATCTGTTGAGGTAGCCGGCTGATCCGGGGGTCGTGCAGATCTGAGTTCAGGAACTGATGAAGACCCACCCCAACCACTTCCCTTATCTGCATTGGAGTCATCATTCACCTCTGCAGCACCAGTATTATTTTGGCTTATGTTGTTCTCTGTAGGGCCCCAGGAAGTCCTCTCTGTGTTCTCAGTGATGCTCATAAGACCTAATTCCTGCTCACAAGCAGATTCTCCAGCTGAAGGGGATTCCAAAACAAATGACCATATGGAAGAAAGTTCTGAGGCTGATGGGCAACCAGAGTAACAATTAATCGTTTGCCTCTTATGTGTCGAATTCGAGGTAGAGGTACCATGCCCCATCCAATCACAGTTCTGACAGAGGGAAATCTTTTCCTCTGCACATCTAACAAATGCAGGCTGCGAATTACATCTTTCACATAACAATGTTCTTGAATGGCGTTTTGATAGTGCATTAGCAGAATGGACATTTCGATCACATGACAAACATAAACAGGCAGCATCAGACCGGCAATATACCATCGACCTTTGATCCCCACAGAAATCACAAATGTAACCCATCTTTCCAATTACACTACACCTAATGGAAACCTAAAACTTTTCTCCACAAATATATGTCAACCAAGGCAACTAGCTTCGCAGATGATCCACAATCCCGTTACCTCTTATTGTTCTCCAGTAGCTATCACATAGAGGGAGAAAAACAAAAGATAACTGTTAAAAGAGAATTCAGATCATGATTGATGTAAAAGCAAGCTAATCAAGAAGAAAAACGGAATATGAACTGAAGACTTATATGAATAGCCTACTTTACTTCAAATTTGCTCATACAATAATGATAGAGCAACAGGGTCAAATTCTAGAAGACACTGTAATCATGGAAGAGTTCACATGATCAGCACTGTTTAAAGGTAAAAGTTTCTAAATATTTTATAATCACAGACAAAAAGTAAACAGTTTACAGCACCAAGAAACAAACAGAAAGAGAAGAAATTATTTTCGACAAGAGAATAAGTAATTGTATCCAAAACAAAAAGAAAAGAGCACACAAATAAGTAGAAAATAGAAAACAACTCATCAGAATTTACAGAGTCATCCATGACGACTCCTACAGTCAAAATAAATTACGAACAAAATAAATTTTTTATATTAAGAAAAAGCAAAAAGCAGGGGACTAAGCATTCCATGGACATAATTACAAGCAAAGTTAATTACATTTCCAAACATAGGAGAACCCAAAGATTCAAACATCTAAAAAAGAAATATTATCGATAAATTAGAGTAAAAATCTAGAACTTCAATCCAAAATAAACTACATAACCAAAACAAAATCACACAAACAAACAGATTAACAAAAAAACAAGGAAAATATAAAAGCAACAAAGGATCAACAGTCAAAGCAAGAGACCGGGAAATACTGACCAAAACAACAAAGTAAATCTAAAACCCAGAAACAAAATCTAATTTAAGTGAAGAAAAAGGAAAAACCCAGAAAGGAAAATCAAATTAAGAAGCCAAATGAAAGAGAATAAGGAATTTACCGTGGGAAAAAAAGGAAGAAAAAAAGAAAGGTAGAAGAGGACAAGATCGGTTACTAGCAGTAATATTAAAAATTACAAAAAAATTACAAAGAAGAAAGTGAGAAACCCTAGAACAAGGAGCTTTCCAGGATTTCTCTCTCTTTTTTTCTTTTCTGCTCTGTTTTCTTTTTCTTTTTTTTTTAAGCTTTTTTGTTTGCTCTGTTTTTTGCTCTGTTTTTGAGAGTTTATGTATGAAAGTAAGAGATAGAAATTGGTGGGTGTATATGGGAAATGTGATGACATAAGCTGATAAAAAGTGCAAAGAGAGAGAAATTATAATATTAAAAAAATGTTTAGGAAAATTGAAAAAGGAAAAATAAGTAAATAAAAATTAATAAAAAGGGCAAAATGGGAGAGTTAGGGAAGTGGGGCCATGTACTTTTCAATCGTGAAAGGAAAAGTTAGGCCCCTCCTTTTTCTTGGTCCCTCCCATCATATTAAAAAGCTTCCAATTTCATACTTAAATATATTAAAATTTTCTTTTTATTTTTCCTTCTAAATGTTTTTCATTTTTTATGAGGTGAGCCATATTTTTTTGGGGTTATAAAAGAAAAGAAAAATAAGTCTATATATCAAGTTATATTCAAAGTATCACCTAGAAAATCAAATAAATCTTCTTTGGAAGATTAAGTTTATTAACTTTGGTCAATCTTGTCGACATGGGATTACGGGTTTAAACACTCCATCACCTAAACTACTTTCTTTGTTAGATGATGATGTTTAATTATGCATCTAGTGTGAAGCATGCTTACTGCTTACTCGGATTTTTATGTACTACAAAAAATGGTCAAATGAGTTACCATCCAATCTGGATTCTTGGATTCTTGTTAGTTGGTAATTTTACATTTTGAAAGCATTAGGATGAGATTAATTAATGAAAAAACTTTTATATTAACTCATTCATAGAATTTTGATTCCATACAAAATACTAGTACAATTTGATAATCCTTATGAGATAATCATATATATGATCACTTCATATATTATTCATACCATTTTTTATTGGAAGATTTTTCATAGCATTTTTACACTTTATAAATAATGTTAGATATTCTCACCAAAAAAAAAATGTTGGATATGTGTGGATGTCATTTTAAAATATACATTATTAGGACACCCTATAACTCTAATTTTAATGTCTAAATATTACACTTACTGAATGCCTAAAATGGGATATTATATATATATATATATTTAATATATTAATTAATAGTATTATAATAACATTAAATAAACAAGCTATGCCTCCTTATTCTTGGCCAAACCAGGTTCTATTCTATATATTAAAGATAAATAGATGATTTTGTTTTTAATATTAACTATTGTTGGTTTGAGAACTTGGCGACCATTCAAAGGAGAAGCTTTAAGCTGTCAAATGATGTTTGAAAATCTAATTGATTTAGGTTAAAACCTTAAACCAACTTTCCCTTAAGAAAGGTCTTCTTCTACTTGTGGATGAGGCAACAACTGCTTCAAATCCAATTAGATAAACAAAACTAAAAAGTGAAGGCAAAGATATGCTTCAAATAGTATATAGCATATAATATGTAGTATTATTTTATGATAATAGTATTATTCTTATACCCACTTGAAGAAGGATTTTGCTTTTAAAAATAGTATATTGTTTTATCTCCTTCATCACTTCACTCTTTGTGGGTGACTAAGCATATGAATAATTATTATTTTTATTTTGAAAAAGTGTCACCATTTCTTTGGTTGCTTAAAGTTTAAGAGTATGATGATGGTTTATTTCATCTCTAAGGTTAGGGTAAGGTGTATGTAAACTTGTTTATAGATTTATAGGCTCTTTTTTCTTTTGAAAAATTTTGAACTTACAAAATCGTATATCAATTTGTAAATATTTGAACCACGAATACCTTGCACCATAATTATAGCCTTAGTCACTTTGATTAACTTCATTAAAGTAATTGGTTTAGATGATAAACGGTTTCCATCCCAGTAAGGTGGAAATATAAGTTCGATCTTCGGAAACGTATTTATTGGGATGATTTAACCTTCACGCTTCCAACTCGAATAAGATTAATCTCAGATTCAAAGTGCTTGAAATACCTTTTGATTAAAAAAAAATACCCTCATTAAAGACGTCACTTACCATTTTCATTCCTATGTTCTCTTCCTATAGTGTTTAGTTTATAGGCAATTTTTTTTCTTTTGCTCTCTTTTCTTTTTTCTTTTTTTTAAAATCAATTTTAAGGCAATATATAGAAAGATGAAAAATACAATGATTGGAAGTCAACGGGAGATGGCTCCTTTGACTTTTTTATAAGACATGTAAAACATAGAACTTATCGTCCATTTGTGTTTGTAACTACATAATTTAATATTTTATAAGTTATTATCAACTAGTATGATAGTGTTTAAAATATATAGTTGTAGACCATAGGAATCATTTATCCATAAACATAAAAATAATATTATTATTATTATTAAATTGAGGATCAATCAATCTCAATAAAACCAAAGAAAAAAAATAAAAGTTAAGAAATAATTTTCTTTTTTCCCGAAGGAATTTTGATTTGGAGTTGAAGAAGGGAAAAGAAATTGAAGCCGAAAAAGAGTATAAAAATGATGAAAGCAAAAAGCCGCAAAAGGAGTTGGCAAAACAAGAGGAAGAGAACAGGTGGCAAGAAGATTAAGGAGAGTAGGAAAAGATTAGCGTAATCGCGAGAGTGGGGTTAAAAACAGCAGCAGCAATAACTATTTATTCAGATAAGGCACTTATACGTAATTGAGCAAGTTGATAGAGGAAAAGAAAAGACATGTGAGATTCAACCCCACAAAAGTGCTTCACTTTTTGCTATATTTTTTTCTTTTAAAATGAAATACCCAAATTACCCTTCTCTCTCTTAATGATTGACGGTCCTATACCCACCAAAAATCCCCACGTGTCCCTGCCGAAAACAAATAATTTTATGTTTATTTTCCCTTTTTCTCCTAAATTTCCCTCTGATAATAATTACTGTTATGTGCACTTTTTCATCAGTACAGAGTAAATAGCAAAATGTTGACTCAACACCTCTGGGATTCACACCCAACCAACCTGAAGCTGAAGCTGAAGCTGAAGCTGAAGCTGAAAGAGAAAGTAATACGTAAAAGCAAGCAATGCACAAGTGAAAAAAAGAAAGATATATATACTTTTCGTTTTCCTGAAGAATCTTAGTTTACCTTACCTTACTGCCAAGAGAGTCAGCTTTTGATTCAAGCTGCATCGTAAGACGTCAACAAGAATCAGCATGTTTACCCTTCCGAAAAATCTATACCTCTTTTTGACACATTTCGGTCCCATTCTGATAACTACGCTCCCTTCAAATGATGTAAAATTTTTTACTCATCTTTTTCAGTCCCAGCTGATTTCAATAATAACTATACTTATTCCAAATGATGCAGTTTGTTAGTAACTTGGATTTGAGGATGATAATCATAATTTATAAAATAATTATAAATAAAAATTTAGAGGTAACAAAATGTACAGTTCAATAACTGTTTGGTCAGAAAACCCATTTAAAGCTTGTACTAGACAAAAAAAAAGAAAAAAAGAAATTGGAGTATTACCAGTATTAATCTGTTCATTCATGATTCATGCTTAAATTCACTACTTGTACAAGGCTTATAAATTCACAGTAATAATAATAATAATAGATGCCCCATGGTACGGAGTTTCCATGTTATAAAATCACATTATTAAAAAAACAAGATAGATGCCCCATGGAAGAAGGGAACTCAATAATCCACATTGAATATTGCTATTGCTACAATGTATGCTTGCCAGCGAAAAGAGGTACTAGTACTATTTTACAATTACAATTTTGAATTTTCCCATTTCCTTGGATTTAATTTTCTTTAACATACTAGAAAGGGAAAAGATTACTAGAAAAATGGGAATTGTCAAATTTTCAAAACCCTTTTGTTCAGGAACACAAGAAAGATAAGAAGAAGATCATGATTATATCATGTCATCAAAATAATATATGATGTTTTAGCATAAAGTGAAGTTGACTCGTGAAACGCAAAGAGTTTTGTATTGAAAGAAACAGCACAGCTTATCCTCCTCCCTGCCCCTTGCAGCCTTGCTCTAACCTAAGACACATCATAAGAAAATATATAAAACCCTTTTTTATTTTATTATATTTTTTTCTCTCTTTCACGCTAGATTCTCTCCATCTCCCTTTTTCCCCTTAAAAAAAAAAAGAAAAAGACTGAATTTTCTGTTTTAAGACAGGAAAATCAGTTTGGGGGAGGACGAGGATCTTGTTTATCAAACTTTTTTGAACCCAAAAACCTGGCTGCACCAACCAATAAAACTACCACACGTGGCAATTCCATTCATAATCCACGTCTATAATTAGCAAGACAGTTTTTATTTACTGAAAACAAAGTGAGGATACCTGTCTAGTATATGAACAAACCCTAAAAATTTTCATATATCTCGAGGGAAAAGTGGGAAATGAAAAACACAGTCAACATCATTCAATTTGCTTAAATGGTCCACAGCAGCACAAATAAATCCGGTGGTCCTAGTATTTACAATTTCAAACAACAACGATGTAGACGCCTCAACAACTAAATTTTAATTCTCAAAATTGATTAACTTTTTTCAATCTCAAAACTCAAAAGGGCACATAAGCTAACCTTATTTGCTGGGCAGGCCAGGGCTCTCTCTCATTTCATTTCATTTGTGAATATAGACTAGCCAAGCCAAACTGCTCAAAATGCTGCGCCATCAATCCGCAATGCTGGGAATCAAAGTTGTACACTCTTTCTGTTCCGAAATGAAACATGAGTACATGACCAATGGGTTTCTGTACTATGTCAGCCCTTGATAATATATGACATCAATTGTTAGGACCAAACAAACAAGAAAAAAGGGGGGATGATGAAACAAAACGATCAGCCCTGCATTTAAGTGTTTCACTTCAAAGTCAATGCACTCAGGTAGAGTGGTCACTTTTAAGATGCTTCATTACAAATATTTACAGATCGACACAAAAAAAGGTTCTTACAAAGTTGAGAACGAAATTTAGTCTAACATTGATGAAAGATGTCATGGCAAGTCGTCACCATTGTACTACAATTTACAAAAAAACAGAACAAAATGCTCAAACAAGCAACAGAGAGGATACCAAAAAGTTGTTGGTTCCCCTTCTGTCTTCTTTAAGGATTTAAAACAAAAACCTTATCACCTGCCTGAAGATTGCATCACCTGGGAAACACACCGACAGAGCCTTATAATCCTCGAGTATCCAGCTCTAAGGTTACCTAGTGCAGCTTTTATTTCATCTGAGAGTGGACGAAGCTGTAACTTTCGTAACCCAGCAGTGGGAGTCTGTATATCATAAGGTAGAATCTCTGAAGGATAAACCCCACTGTTAAGAAACAAAGAGATAAGAGAAGTCAGTAATGCTTATTTCAGAAATCATTATGTAAAACCTAGCTGAATTGAAGCTCCTTTATATGTTAATTTAATTTAATACTATAAAAGCAGTCACCGAAGAGTCTGAAGAAATTAATAGCTGTATATTTAGATTACAACAGTCTACAAGATCAATTTGAGTTTATTAAGAACTGTTATCCAAATTGCATTATGTGTTACTGAACGACAAACTGAAGAAGATCATCTAAACAAAGAAGACTACCAATGGCACTTTTATTTATGGCAAGACCAATAAAGTAACTTTTAATCCAAAGTTAGGCAAGATGAATTCATATTCTAAATATAATCCGTCTGCTTGAACAACAAAATTTGATTGAGTAAGGAGGAAAAAAAAGACTTAACTTGAAGTCCAAAAAAACTGAAAAACAAATCAATCCATAGAAGCTAATATTAAAAATCAACATAATGCACAAAGCAATTACAAATTCTTTAGCAAAGATGAATGCTCTGGATAAAACTAATAAGGTTGTTAAGAATTAATTCATTCTCTTTAGGGCATAAATTTCTTGACGAGACAAAAGGCAGTCCTATAAGAGAAAAGCAGTGGAAAAGCAGAAAATACAATTTATGCAAGACTTTACCATTTCAAACACGTCATGTCAAGAGTCATCATCACATTTGCACCACTGTCAAAATCAAAGAAAGCAAGCTGCAAATCCAGCTGCTCAGCTGCAAACCAAGAGGGATATCAAGTTTCAATTTGGAAAGATATATTTTATATGAAAGAAATAAAAGGCTTAAAACTGGACAACTGGACAGACAAGGGACTGGAGATAGGCTTTGCACAGATATTTACCGAATGGAAGAATGGTGACAAAGTGAAGTCAACTGACCATTCCAACCAGAACAGGTTACTTGGCGAATTGAAATTACAATGATTTAGGATATATGACAGCCATAAACCCAAGCAATAAATACAGTTGATAAACAAAATAACAGCATAAATCATAAGTCATAACAATTCAGGAAATCAAGAGGCAGAAGGGCCCCTAAGAAGCCATGATAACAAAGTTAATGTTGTCTATTTGGCGACATGAGTGCAAAAATGCTTTAACATGGATTCAACTTCACATATCCATTTACATGCTATGCCATACAGCCACACTGTTAGCAAAAAAATTAGATAGGACAAAAGTCATAACATTAAAATCTTGAATGGCCTTCCCCCAGTTATCATTCAAGGAATTCACCTTGAATATGCCAAACTGGCTGAAGAAAGAGCCACGGAAATGAAAACCTGACACTTATATATTTGTTTTATAACTATATATCTCAACATTTAAAAGAAAACCAAATTCTTAAGCTCCAAACAGTTTGATGGTAGGATAAACATGCATAAGCTTCACATAGATTTATATCCAACAGGAAATGCAATCTAGCCATACATCTCTACCTTGATTGCATGAAGAAAATAATCAAGTTTCACAATCCCCTACGCCATTGATTCAAAACGTACACCAAGTCATCCAAAAAAAAAAAGATTCCTAAGAGAGAGAGAGAGAGACAGAAGGGTACCAGATGGAGAACGAAAGCTTGTTAGTGTCAGATTTCTAATCTCCAATCGTGCTATCTGTACTTCCTCAACCACATCCAAGAGATTCCTCAGAAGTGAACTTGTTCTCTGCAAAATCGGAGCCACAAAAAAAGTGCAAATAGTTTCAAATACTGCATATGTCTAGAAACATTTTGAATTTTCTCAAATACCACAAATAGTCCAACAGCAACAATTATCAAGTAAATTTCAAAAAGCTAGGTTAGAAAAACCATTGAGTTTCTCTCAGACACTTACTTGTGTTTCTTGAGCCAGACTTTTAGGCCCAACATACTTCTTGGTAGATTCATGATTAAAGACAAATGCAAATGCAGAGCAAGCATCCATGTTCGGGAAGTTCTAATGAAAAAAAAAAAATCAAAATTCAAACGTTAAAAGATAAGCACGAAAAATGTAAGAGAAAAAGATTACTTAAATTTAAATGGTTGACTTTGATACCTTACTGATGTTCGTATCATTCAATTTGTTTGCAACAATAATGCTTGAGTTCGGACTGGTATTCAACTTAAAACTGCAGATTATTGTAACATAAAAATAAATGTAAGACTTCACTGACACAACATGTCCTGGTCAAACAAAAGTACATTAACAAGCAACCTTTGATTGATAAACCCATGGTAGTTGAGAAGTACATTGTGATGGCCATTCATATTCCGCAAATCATCAACCTCCCATGACTGATGGAATTAACAAATAGGTCATGTCTCAGTCATAAAATAATATACAGTGTGTTTGAGAAATAATAGCAAGAGTTAAAAAGACCTGCATATCCTGGCGTATGTATCTGCAACAAGCCTTCTTCTTTAGATGATCATTAACCAATTCAATAGTCTCAGGAGAACCTGGTTCACCTTTTAACTTGCAGTGAATGTGAAAAGATTTGGTTAAGTTTTTTATTTTCTTTTCCAGACTTTCAACTTCATACTTCATTGTGGTAACTTTATCACTGGCACCCTGGCATAATTCATAGAAAATGTGGTATAAAAACCAAGACTGATAAAACTATTAAAAAAGACACTGAGCAAAATTAAAATGTGATACACAACATATGAAGCGATAATAAGAATAAGAAAACTTTAAATCGCCAATTTTGGTTATAGTTGATTGATACTACATATATTTAACATCAGCCATAGGAACAGTATGTAGTGGAGTTCCACATGCTGCCTCTGGTATGCTTTATGCTGAAAGTAGCATCTCATGATACAGAGCAGACATTTGACACTTTTGAAGCACAATACGGAGCAGATAGTTCTCCTTATGTAAGAAGGCAATATTTTTGTCAATTTGAATAATCACAAGATATATCAATCATGCAAATGCTTTATCAAACAGAAGGCATATAGATCATGCAAACATCCAATAGACTGATATTTCTTAATCCAAATAAAGTCAATAGAACTTTTAAGCATTGGCAAAAAAAGGAAAAAAAAAAAGAACTTTTAAGCAAATATCAGCCATAATCATCCAAGATGCTGACTCTAATTTTCTTCATTTAGATATCTCAAATCATTTTGGAGGAAAAAGAAAACAATGCAGCATCCAGTTTAGGTTCGATATAAATTTAGCACATACACAGCTTATACCAGCTATAAAGCAATAATATATGATAGCTATAGAAATAGTCAGAGGAAATTCCTAGCTGCTCGCATTAATCAAAACTAAAACATGCTAATATGTGGGAGGAGGCATATAATCCTAGCATTGGTTTCATTTGTGAGATAAAACATGGTCATATTTGTATGCCATTGCCATAGTTGTTTCATTATTAGTAACCTTTTTCTTCTTTTAAGATTACAAATTTAGAAGGAAACCCATTATTAAATAAAGCTGCAACATGGCCACTAGCATAGATCCACATCCTATAACGATATGTTTACCTTAATGTTGCCTGCAAATTTAACTGAATGTGAATTATCATCAAGTTGAGCATCCCTTTCAGCAGAAACAATTGGACGTTTGACACAATTGAATTTCAACATTTTAGACTCCTGAACTCTTGTTCTTAGTAACTCTACCTGTTTCTGCATTGAGGAATATACACAGTAGCAAAACAATACACATTTGAGCAGAAGAAAATTATAAACCACAAATAGAAAGGACAGAAAGGAAAGCAAATACCATCAATCTTTCACGCTTAACATGCATTAACTGCAATTTAGCCTTTTCGTAGACTATTCTGAAGAGCAATGGTCTTGTTTCAGCTACTCTGCATGGAAACCATTTCAGCAAGCTTACCATTTGAAATGCTAAGCCATTTACCATTATAAAGACAGAAAAGCACATCAGTCACAACTGTGATACAGCCATGAGGGTAAAGGGAAACCACCTCTTACACCGAATATTGCTGGATTTGTCATATGTCTGCCAACATCAACATATAGGAGAAGTATCATAGTCTACTTAAACTAGCAGGGTCAAGGGAAGCAATGAACATCATGGCATAAAAATAGGCTGGAAGTATGACTTACTGAGCATAGCCGGGATTTGATTTCAGAACAAAGCAACTCACACATATTAACCTTCTGCTTATGAACCAATCTATCTTCCAGCATGTTTATCTGCAAAATCAAAATATTGAGGCAACAAAGAACCAAGTTACTACATGAATTTAGGTTAGGAAAAGAGCAGTAAATTTTAAAAAGCAAGGTATGTACCACTTTTATATTTAGTTTGTCAAAAGTTGAAGTTAGTAGCTGATTGGCATCTGCTGACAGTTTGAGAGAAATCTGCAATATGAGCTCTACAAATCAAATTCAACAGGACAGATAACAGGGAACTTTTGCTTTATATATGAACAAAACCTGTATATGCAACAACATGATACACATACATCAGTCCAATTCATCACTGCTCTGCCACCATCAATTCTTTCATTTCCTTCATCACTTCCACTGGAATGTTCCAACATATGCTCCATAGCATTATTTTCTTCAACTTTATGAAATTTCGGACTCCGCTGGATACTAAATTTATCTGCATGATGTGTATATGCAAGAGCTACGTTTTCACTTGTCCTTTTTCTTTTTGAAGAGCTCTGAATGTCTTGGATAGGAGTTGGATTCTGTGTAGATCTTTGAAGATGGTCATAAATCATCTGTACAGTTGAACTACAGTCAAGAGACACCACATCTTTTACAACAGTGAGCGGAATATTATCACCATGCACTTCTTTCTGACAGGAACTCCAACTTGGCTCTTCTAAACTGGGACTCTGAGCTTGCTTCTTCTTAGAGGGACTCTGAGCTTGCTTCTTCTTCGAGGAGCTCTGAGCAATTATTGCACCAGACTTTAAATGTCAGATTTAATACAATTTAAGAGGTAGGGAACAATGAGGCTAGTATTGACATCTAAAAACAGGCAAATATTTGATCACAATAGGCAGTAACTTAGAATGAAAAAGATAATATACAGAAAGACATATACCCTTCGAGGTGACCGCCCACTTTTACTCCTCTTATGTGCATCTGGGGAAGCATAAGCCGAAGAAACTTTCAGCTGTTCAACAATAACACTGTCACTGGACTGGTTTGGCTCTGTTTCAGTCATAATATTCTTCTCAGGGCTTCCTGCTGGCAACTTCAGTGCAACACCATCATGGAAGTTCCTCAAGGTTTCTAGTGTATTCTGCAAATCACGTCCGTTATTCTGTCTATCATCCACCCTTTTTGATATGGAGGAGTCTACTAAACTGTTAATCTTAACAAGCACTGAACCAGAATGTGTTCCTTTTTCAGCTGTTGGAGTTAAATGGTTACTACTAGGAAATGTTTCTCCTAAGTTGCACTCTTCTCTAGAAACAATAATGATGTTGCTATCCTGATCTTGAAGCTTTAAATTACCAGAAAGACTGCCTTGATATTCTGCTGGGGATAACAACTTCTGATTCAACCTGTTCACCACAGGAGAAACAACCTTATCAGCAGTACCGATATCTCTCTTGTATTTTCCAATTTCAAATGTGGGTGAGGAATTAAACGCAGAAGCTGCCTGTGTCTCATCTACAGGATCTACAGATTTCAACAAATGATGCATCAATTTCTTCCCCGAGTGAGTGAACTTAGATGGTGAAGTAATTTTGGCCATTTGAGTAGATTTCTCACTGTATTCTCTATCGTTTCCAATTCCTGTGGTCCCTCCATCTTGGGTCAAAGTACTGATGCTCTTTACAGTTCCAAGACCATTGCAATCCACTTTCCCCTCCTTCAGATCAACACTGGATAATTGCACCTTTAGATTAACAGTAGGGACATTTGCATGTTGGCCCTGAAGACTCTCACTCAATTCCCCCATAACGGTATTGGATGGAGAAGCTTTAGAAGAAAGAGACTCTGGTAATCTGAGTTCCGGCTCTACCATTCCATCAATGAAAGCAGAAGCAAGGGGCAGAGGCTCCAGAATTTTTAACTTGGAATTACTTTTCAAAATCGATTGTGCACTTCCACCTTGTTTTGTGCTTCCCTTACTCAAAACAGAACCCAACTGCTTTGGAGAAGGAGTAACAAATAGTTTGCGTCTAGGTGAATTTGTAGTATCCAGGGGTATTTGTTGTCTTTTAGCAGATAATGAGTCTAAGGACCTTGATAATGGAGACCCATGTGGTTGATTAGAAGCATGACCAACATCACACGTATGCATTTTATCATGAGATGGTTTTTCTTTCAATCCATCTCTAGTTGGAGGCTGATTTCCATTTTCAAAATGTTCAAACGAATCTGCTTGCACAACTTTACTACTCTGGCTCAGTGGGGTACCATTAGTAACAGCAAGCAACTCACAGTTCAGCACGCTTGTTCCATTCATAACTTCAGAAATATTGTTCCCCTGAAATTTAAGCAATTGAAAAAGACGGAAAATCCATGCCTTAGTTCATACTGGAAGAATGCAAACAATAACAGAACAATACAAAGTGTATAAATCCCATCAATCATCTCCAAATAAGGGTGCCCATGGAGGATGTATATGAAATTGTCAGTGAAAACTAGAGCAATAACCTTCATGAGTTAACAAGTGCAATAGTTGCATCTATGACATTTCATTGCCCAGAAACATAGATTTCTAAAGAGAATAGAATTAAAGCACACATCTCAAATAGTGGGAGACGATAATGTTCATGTAGATGATAGAATTCATTATGTAACAAAACCCCATGTGAACATACATACTGAAATTACCAAATTAAATTATTGAAAGAAAAAATAAACTAAAACATTGAGAAAAACAATCTAATAATATTAGATTGATAGGAGAACAAACTTTGTTTAGTGAAATCACAAACTGAAATAATAAAGAGAAAAATAACCAAAATATTGAGAAAAATAAACTAAGTTAAATCAGATTGATAAGAGACTGTACTTTGTTCAGCTTATTGAGAGCATGGATTGGGTGATTATCAAGATGTTCAGCAACTGCTCCATCATTTGGGTTTGGCAAGCAGTCACGCATAATAATACGATCAATAAGAGTGGTTGTTGAATCACCTATTGTCTCAACCAGTTTGTTCTGAGCAATACAAACACTCTTACCAGACGTATCATGATTAATAATGTTGCAAAGCTCTGAATTCCTGTAACCCAAGTTTTCCATGCAGTCATTCTCATCGTCATGAGATACAGCCAATACATGCCTTGATAACTTTGGACTGGTAGATTCAGAAGTAGGTATGGCATCTAACTCCTTACTGCCTTCTGCCAAAAGTGCTTCCAAAGTGGGAGAGAGCCTCCCATAATCATACCTATGCAGGCTTTCTCCCACAAGACTCATGTCATTAGAATCTCTACCACCACTATATTTATTAATAGGCACTGGTGATGGAGACTTTATCTTCTTCACCTTTGTTAACACCATTAAATTTTCCGGATCAGAAGGCATGGTAACTTGGCAAGGAGTCTTTTCTTCAGATGCAAGACGAACTCCTGTTGAAGTAGTGAGATCTCCCAACTCTGATCGGACAATGCTACGAAAATGCATCGAAAATGCTGTTGAATCCATCGTGATATCATGGTGATCATCCGAAGCAGCAGAATCAGATAACCTCCCAGGTCGAATAAAGTTTGCAGAAACCGGTCCAAAAAAGTTGTCTTCTGCAACAGGAAATTTGCACAAATACTTCAAAACATGGCAACTAATAGCATCACCATTCTTTTCATTACCTCATCAGACTTATCTGATAACTATAAACTAAATTTCAAGTAATAACACATTATATATTAAGGCATTATAGGAGTGTTACTTATATTACTAGCTTTTGATTCTATAGAAATTGTTGAAAAGTGAAAACAAGTAAGTGAAAAGAAAAAAACAGAGTATTTGATCAAATTGTAACTTATAAAAATAAAAACATAACCGCACCTAAAGAATTTTAAACCTTAAGTTGTCAAATTGAATGAAAAGCTTAGGCAAGAATGGAACCCTGAAACTGACCATCATTAGAAATGGCAGACCCGACCGTGCTACTTCCACCTGGAGACGGCGACTCAATCGGCCTCAAGAACGACCTTCTCGCACTCAAGACATCATCGTCTTCAGCATCATCGTCATCACCACCGTTGGACTCATCACTATATCTATCCCCTAAATCCCTAAAAATACTCAACAATTCCTTCCCCCGTTCAGCGTCTGACTTAGGAGTGGACTCCGGTGGAGTCTCGTTGTCCTCGTCGCGGCGGTAGATGTGAACGGAGGTGATCTCGCGGTCGGCGAAGCTCACTCGCCGCGACCGTTTCTTCCTGAACGCAACGGTTTCTTCGTCCGTCTCCTGCGTGTTGCAAGGCGGTTCGTCGGGTAGCTTGGAGGCCATGGAGAGTGGGGAAATCTGGGGGAATTTAAGAAATTAGGGTACAGAAATTGAATTGCATTTTGGTTTTTGGTGTTTCAGATTCATACCATACTTGAGTAGAAGTGTGAGAGACTGGAGAGTGACTTTGTGCGGGAAAAATCGTGTAGAAATTTTGAAATCGTATTCGTACCCCTTTCCGGCTTTCCCTTTCTTTTCTACCGTCTCTGTAGTTTTTTTCAATTCAGCCTCCTTTTTTTTTTCTTTTTTTACTTTCTTTTTACGTACTAGACAGTCTAGACTAGAAATTTTTTTTTGGCAACTAGATTGCTCGGCAAGCTTCTTTTCCTTTTTTTCCCCGGATAAAAATGGATTGAGATATTTTTTTCTGTTTTTCCGTTTTTCAAAGGGATGAAAAAAGATTTATTAATGTTTTTTTTGGGCCGGAAACAAAGAGAACACTCGATTTTCACTATAGAATTATTTTTCATTAAAATTAATTAGGATACCTTTTTTTAAATAAAAAAAAATACCGACCTACTCATTCACATTTCTGGCTAAATGCGCAATTTGGATCTAACGTTTGCCGCAAATTACAATTCAGGTATTGTCGTTAGCCCTTGTATCAATTTAGGATCAAACGTTATCGTGTTATGTCAAAACAGGTTAAATTTGCCCTCATTAGCTGTGTATGAAGGAAACACGCTCTTAGACGCTGACTCAGCTGTCAGCGTAGAATTTCGGTTAATTTTTAATTAAATTTTTTTTTAACCCATTTAATTTCACCCTCTCTCCAACCGAACATTAGGATTTCTTCTTTTTCTCCTTCCTCTTCTTTTCAGTCGGTTCTTCTTCTTCTTCTTCTTCTTCTTCTTCTCTAGCAAAGCACCAGAATGTCTTCTTCAAGTTCACAAGCTTCTTGTTCCAAATTTGCAAGGTCGAATTCAAGAGTTGGGACCCTAGATCTCGATGCTTACAAACTAATTAGAGCATCTTATCCGATAGAATGGGATTATGGTGGGGATCTTATGATGTGTTTTTGCCACAAAATGGCACCAAGGTGGACCTCTTGGACGAATGGAAATCCAGGAAGAAGATTTTATAGCTGTCCAAACTTTGTAGAAGGAAAACCTTATTGCAAAGATTTTCATGTGTGGCATGATGAAGTTTTTCCTGATCGAGCTAAGGAGGTTATCTTGGAGCTAAAAGACAGGGAGAGAATGTTGTATAATGAAGCCGGATTCTGGAAAAATGAAGCCAAAATGTTGAAACAAAGTGCTGTAGATTTCGTGGAGGCAGAGCTTATTGAAGAAAATGCTATGTTAAGGAAGGAATGTGGGTATTTAAGGTCTGAAATGCAGGTTGGAAAAAGATGGAAATGGGGGAAGATGTCAGTTGCCACAGTTTGTTTTCTTGTTGTATGTTGTGTCATTGTTAAAAATGTAATTGGTAGGGGAAACATGAGCTCCAACAAGGCATTGCCATGAGATTTAGGCTTGCTCTGTTTCCGTTAATTGTATCCCTGTTCGTTAAAAATGTAATGAAAGTATATTGAAAATATAATTGACAGCAACAACAATTGCAAGCAATATGAGAAAATGCACCTTTCGAATTTCCATACATAAACACCTTTCCATACATAAGCATCTAGTAACACAAAGGCATAAAACAGAGCATCATTTACAAAATGAACAAAATTGAGTTGAATAATTCAATTCATGCCCTGCAAATGTTTGCATCAACACCCTAACTAAAGCAATATAATTAACATTCAACTAAGAAGAATAATTGTTTTTAGGCCAAAATTTTGGCACCAACTACAGACAACAAAATATGACATAAAAGTTTCAATATTTCAGGTCATGGAAACAACTTTTTTCCCCTTTACTGGTTTGGAGTTTGCAGTACTCTGGCTCCCTTGAGTAGTCACCACATCATCAGCCTTTCTCTTGGCAGAAAACAAGGAGCTGGACTGATTCACCTCCATGGAACTTCCAGCCTACAAGAATAACAAAATCATAATTAAAACCCCAACTTTGAAGGCAATTATGGCAATCATAAATGAAGTTAAAAAGTTATGCACTTACAGTAAGGTTCTTCTGAAAATTTCTTGGGCTTCTCCTCAGTGGACCTTGTGGCTGACTGGTGGTTTTGCAACTCAGATCTGAGCATGATGGTTCTTCACTCTTCTTATACTTGGCAACAGAGGCAGGACTCTTTCCTCAACTCTTTCTTCAACTCTTTCATCAACTCTTTCCTCAACTCTTTCTTCAACTGGATCTAGAGCATTCTGGACAATATTATACCATTCATCAGCTTTTAGACCACCAAAATTAGTATCAACAGCCTCAACATTTACATCTTCAACTTCTACCTCATTCGCAATAACTGTTTCAACTTCTGCAGCACTTTCTTCTACATTTTCCACAACATTTTCAACACTTTCATCTACATCTTCCACAACATTTTCTTCTACATTTTCACCCAAATTTTGACCTAAATCTTCACCTCCTAAACCACCTAAATCCTCAACTCCTAACGCATGCCCTAAATTATCTCCCTCACCTACTTCACCATCACCAATATCTCCCTCAGCAGGAGGTGCTGGTAACTCAGGCCAAACTTCTACTTCTTCTATACCATGCTCAATAAACACTTCTATGAAGTTCCTAGGTAATATTTCACTAAACATGTCCATGGCAGAATCAACATTATAAACTTTCCCAAGTCCTTCATCTAATTTAAACCCAGACCTTAGATAAAAGATATTCAAAATATTCAGATAACCCTTTTCTCGACAGATAGCTTGTAACTCACCAAAACTAAATGCATCGAGAGCTAACCTTATATTATCCACAGTTTCATTGACATATTTCAGCCTTTTGCCATGCCATGCAAAGAACCCACCATGGTGCACCTTTAACGTGAAAAACTTTGAAGTCATCCTGTTTCATGACCTCGAAAGATGGACTTATTAAAAAATATAAAATTTAACAGACAAAATTGCAGTTCAAATTTTTCATTACTTTATTAATTTTTGTATTATTAAATTTTTTAGTGGTCCATCATCATCTTCGAAAGGGACATCTCACCAATATTTTAATGGTTTTATAAACAACTTTAAAATCAAAATCAACAACATCAATAATATAAAATAGGACGTTTTTTCCATAAAAACATAACGAATAAATCAGACAAAGGCCCAAAATCGACTGAAACGCTAAACTATAAACGAACCCTCAACTATAAACGAAATACCCAATAAACCAGAAAACTAAAGAAATACAAACACATAACAACAAAAACTTCGAATGTACCTGCTATTAAAATAGAACCCACCGAATTTGATCAAGCTTTTCACGAAACTACTCTGATTGTTCTATCAAATTCTGCCCAGATGAATTCGAACAAACCCACTCTGATATCAAACCCTAATCCATGGGAAAACGAACGGGTTTTTTGTTATATTGAACTGAAACTATCGGATTCGAAGAGAGAAGAAGAGAGAAGTCAGAGAAAAGATTTTGGGTTTTTTTCAGAATTTGGGAATTAGGGTTTTCTATCAGGGTAATTGAGGGGTTATTTCGGGTTAATGGGTTTTTACTTTATTTTTCGTTTTATTTTATTTTCTTTTTCCGCCAAAACATAAAATACATGTTTCCCTCTCTTTTTCATACTCTTTTTCATATGCCATCTGGCAATAAAAAATCCACGTGGATATACTCACGCGGTGAAATTAGCGCGTGTTTTGCCAACAGACGAGACGTCTGATTTTAAACTGTTTTGACACAACCCGAAAACGTTAGATCCTAAATTGACACAAGAACTAACGTTAGAACCTAAATTATAATTTACGGCAAACGTTAGATCCCAAATCACGCATTTAGCCCACCTTTCCTTTGGCTCACACTTTTGACATACTTTTCCTTGAATCTTTTGATACACATTTTAAACAGGCAAACTCAAAAAAAACAGATCAATCCAAGAAAAGCGAAATTCTATAGTATTTTTTAAAACATTTTGTAGAACAAAAATAAAGGTGAAAATAAGTCAACTCAATAGAGGGAAAATGTCATTTGGTTTCTGGTATGGGTTATTTTTATTCTCCTTTTTGGTACTGTTGTTTGTCTCACAACAAGAATATAATCTGATATATTGAGGCAAAACATGTTGGAGGAATAAACAGGAAAAACATGATCAAAGATAAAATCCCTACTCTATATAGCTGTAAGCACAAGAACTACACTTCCTATCACATCTAAAAACATGCAAAAACATGAGCCCCATGGGTTTTAAACACTACATCCGCCCATTGATAGGTTAAATCTCAGCTTTGCTTCCTACAAGAGTAAGCAAATCAACCATAGAATGCACGCCATGCCTCTGCATCACTAGCCAACTTCGTTGTTGGAATCCAATTAGTTTTAGTTTGTTCCCTCTGGAAGTATGTGCCAGTGGTGCTTGCTATGAGCTCTCCTATCTTATAGAGGGTCTGAAAAATCAATTCCAATGATTAGCTGTGGCATACATTCGTTCATATAACATATCAGCGAAAAGATAAAACAATGTATCACTCCATTTCAGAATAAGAACTAATCTGCTTTTCCACATCATTCCTGGCATATTCTATTTGATGAGTCATAATCACAATTGCTTAAGAATGCCAGAGAATGAATACCTCTATGTCATCGCTTGATGCTGGATTAAATGGGCCTTGGCTTCTTTGCCCAACTACGATAAAAGTTGGTAAGTTTGCAGCACGAGCCAGCTGAAGAAAGCAGGCTAATGGCTCGTAATGAATTTGCAATGACGGTGGTGGCTTCTGTGTTTTGGCTGCAATGGCTCGACTAACATCAGTCTCCGGGCCTACTTGAATCCCATAAATAGGAAGCTTGCTGCTATTTGTTGTCAAATATCCACCTTCTAGCTTAAGCTTTGATGCCGGCACAAGAAAAGGGGCTATAATAGTGGGTACAGTAGATGCTATGTCTGCATCTGCAATTTTAGCCAGGACTGCATTTATAGCAAGTGACAGTATTGGTAGCTCCAAATGATTTAACAGAACCATTGTTGCCTGAAATTGGTAAAGGGTAAGAAAAATGTTTCCATAAAGCATCAACTTTAAAGTGACATCTTTCATTAAATCACTCATCAAACTTTGATGTTTCTTGCAGCAAATAGAACAATCAAAAAATACTTCTGGCTGGAGCAATGATGCAGTAGATTGATGCACCCATAATTGTAGCCAAATGGCCTCAATTCTACATTCTTTAACAAGGACGATTCCATTCACCAGTGAGATTGCCAAATACATAACATCATATTTCATAAGTATATTGGACAGAAAAGGGAGCTTAAAAAGAAAAATAATGCCAGCTACCATCGGAATCTATTCCATATGTCCTCATCCTATGATCCTATCACACTCATCAAAATTCAGCAAATCAAATTATGTCTCTAATTCTGCAAGCCCCTTAAAATCACATTCCATCTCCACGCACTCGAGACTCATCCAACTACAGCTCTATGCTTTTCCTGTTTATTTCTTATTTTCTGAATTTAATATGTGCCAAATTTAAACCGTGACAACCTCTCTACAATCATGTAAAATTAGAGCTGATGCAGTAAACTAATAATAAAAAACAAGCATGCAATATTTCTTCAAATTAGAATCCAAAGGGAACAGACCGAATGTTAAAGCTTAATACATTTTAAATTGAAAATATGTCATGTAATCATGTGGGAAGTTGTAAGCCAATACACAGCTTAACATGAATCTGAACGCGATTTTTATTTTTGGCTCTTATAAACACCTTCAAAAAGAGGTCCCTCATTTCACTTTCACAATCAAATTTTCCAAGCAAACCCACAAGATTACACTCAAAATAATTAAATTTAACAAATGGGGTTTTCAAATTAGTGTCAAAAGAAAGGAAACTCTTGAAAAGAAATGGTACCTTCAAATTGTGTTCATCTACCAATTGTGCGACAGAGCCGGTCAAGTTTAGATATTTTGGGTCGAAATCCGGTACTCCTAAGTGGAATTCCTCTAAGCTGAAAAGAAAGAAGTCATAAACATGAAAAGGCGGCTTTCTTAATTGAGAACAAACAGAGAGAGAAAAAGAACTCACACTTTATTGTAAGGATGGGGGAGAGGGCTGAGAGACTGGGCAACGGCGTTTCCGAATCCATCTTCGTCGTGGTAAATGAAGAACACAGTCGAAGCAACCTTTACCTTTCTACTTTGAATTTCGTCGCGCTTTCGGAGAGAGAGGGATTCCAAGTTTCTTTCGAGATCCATTTGAGCAGTAAGGGACTCGACAATGGTGAGCGGAAATTATGGTTAGTGTAGTGCTTAGTTATTTTTATTTCCATTGACGACTCTGCTTTTTAACAGGGTTTTCTTGGAGAACAATAAAATCTAAAAATTTTTATTTGGAAAAAGAATTAAGAAAATTTAGATAGGAAAAAAAAAAAATGGAGGAAAAGGAAAATGCTAAAGTGCTTCTATTGGGCTTTTTTTTTTTGGCATCATGCTTCTATTAGCCTCTACAATTTCTTTTTTCGCAGACATCAACATCTACTTTTCTTTTTGTTCAATATCGCCGTTATATTTCAAATTGTTTGATTATTATTTTGAAACAAATTCCAATTGAGTGTTTGAAGATTAAAAAATAATCCACAAACTAGTAAATACTTGTGTTGTGTTTCGCTGCGTCACCTTTTATCATACTAATAATGGAGAAGTTTTTTTTTTTTGATACCAGAGGGAAAAGTATTTTAAATCATAAATTTTTATATAATATAGTAATGAGCAAAATTAATAAATAAAATAAATAAAGGTAAAATACTAAATTGCATAGAATCAAATGCTTAAAGAACTAAATCGATTAACAGATTAGTATTTGAGATCACACTTATAGAATATTAATGAGCAAAACTTTAAATAAATATTAAGAAAGATAAAAGAAAAAATACTAAAATATCGAAAAAAAATCCCTTACCTTATTATTTTGGGACAAATAAATCCCTCATTTTTTAATGAAAGAAATCCATTTTCTCTCAAAAGTTAGCCATTGGTCTTGATCCCTTTTGGATGGACTGTTAGTCACGTGCCGTCACGTGACTAACGTCCATCAGAAATGCTAATATGGCTTTTTCATATTAGTATTTTTGACAACGTGGCAGGTGGGGCTCAAATGTCATTTTTTTAATGTCAACATTTATTGCCATGTACTTTTAACAAAACAAGCATGGAAGCTAATTAAGGAACCTAATTCCTTGTTAGCAAAACAATTGCTAACAAAATACTGTCATTCGTGCCCTTCTGAGGAAGTACAAAAGAAACAGGGAGACACTTGGGTATGGACAAGCATCCTTATAGGCAGAGATGTGTGCAAGAAAGGAATGGACATCCAAACAAACAAGGGAGACAAACTCTTTGTACAGGAAGGTGCACTAATTCAAGCTTTCAAATGCCATAACTCTAGTTTACAACCACTTCAGGTTAGGAACTTGAGGAATATTAGAAGTCAGCAGTGGGAAGAATGGTTAGTGGAAGGATTGCTGGAACAACAAGATAAAGAGGTGCTGTTGTCTAGGGATCTATCCATAACAAACAGTGAAGACATAGTTGTATGGAAGGAAAGCTTTAATGGAGATTTCACTGTCAAAGCAGCTTACAAGTTGATTCTCAAGGATACGAGAGGTAGGGAGTTGGACTTTAGTAGGCAAAAACAGTGGTCAAACCTATGCAGCCTGAAAATGCCGAAAAAGATCATTGTTTTCCTATGGAAATTATGCAATGACTGTCTGCCAACAAAGGACCAGCTGAAAAGAAGAGGGATGAATGTGGGTACAAGGTGTCAACTTTGCCATAAGGAGGAGGAGAGTATGGATCACCTATTCTGGGAATGCGAATTTGCAAGGGCAGTGTGGTTTAGAACCAGCCTAGGAATCAGAACACACTCCTTTGAACAAACCAATCTCAGAGAACGGATCATGCAACTTATGGAGAAACATGATGAGAATTCACCTATGGGAAAAGAATTCACTATTATCTTTGGAACAAGCCTGTGGGGAATTTGGTTACAAAGAAATGCAGTTAATTTCCAAGGGGCAATACCGAGTCCAATGACAGTTATTATTAAAGCTAAGATGTATGCATCCAACATTATGGAAACATATCAAGAAGGAGAAACTCATTCTTACACAAGAGGGAGACTAGTAAGACAGGGTCCAAATTTATCAAGGAAGGTGAATGGATGGCCTTTATACAAATCAAAAAGCAACAAGGAAGGGAATGGTTTGGAGCTGCGTTACTGGCGAGAGACCTAGCGGGAAACACAATTCTGTTAGCAAAAAGTATCCAAACTGCATCAAAGGCGGTCACAGAAAATAGGTTCCTTCGAATAGTTATGCAGAGACTGCTCAACAA
Organism: Corchorus olitorius; assembly: GCA_001974825.2. Lineage (NCBI taxonomy): Eukaryota > Viridiplantae > Streptophyta > Magnoliopsida > Malvales > Malvaceae > Corchorus > Corchorus olitorius. Next base: position 185,865 of record AWUE01016709.1, read on the forward strand.
TGGATGCAGCAAAATATGGATCGAAAGTAAGGACAAGAAATGGGCAAAAACAATCAGGGGAATTACAAAGGTCCATTGGAAACATAGACCAGTAACAGAAGATATTAAAGAATTGGCAAGACAGTTCGAGACCATTGGTTTTTCACAGGTGTCCACCCATTGGAAAAGGAGATAAGGAAAATGGCAGAAAGAGCAGCGAGGCTCAACATATCCTTTAGTTGGCCGTAGTTTTTTTCAAGTTTAAGTCTTTCGGTTGTTTGTAATTTCTAATCTAATTATTCCAACCCCTTTGATCGGTATAAAAAAAACATTTTTTTCCACATGGCATATGGGTCCACATGCCCATATTTTTTTTTAAAAAGAAAATTAACTTTTTCTTTAATTTTTTTTTCACGAACACTTTGAATTTTTCTCTCATCCTTCATAAGATTAATTTTCCTTTTAACCAAGAACATCATGAGCTGCACGAATAATTTTTTTTTAAAGAATGAATAATGTCACAAAGCACAAAAAGAACTTGTCCCCACAAATAATAATTTGTATTATGATATCGAATTTCAATTTACAACATGTTGACAAAGATCTTTAAAGTACTCTTATTGAAAAAAATTGCTCAAAATCTAGTGAGTCATTTATTAGGCCCTCATCTAACATGTTCATACTCTCTGATCGGTTTGAATTTGTGTTGAACTGTCACTGGTTCTAACTAGACCTGCTCAAGGGTCCGGGTACCCATCCAGACCCGAAGGCCAACCCGAAAAATGGGAGGGTTTGGGTAAAAGTTTAAGCCCCGAAGATCGGGCTTTGGACAAAAATAGAAGCCCGTTTATAAAACGGGCCGGGCCTTGGTTTTCTTTGAAAAGCCCGAGCCCGGACCGAATTACTATGTAATAATTATATATATATATATATATATCACAAATCCTATTATTATATACTAGAAGCCCGGCCTGGCCTGGCCCATGAACAGGCCTAGTTCCAACACTATAAGGAAATTGAACCTCTTTTGCAACAGTTCTTCTACCAGAAAGAGAGCCATTTGACAACGATGAAAGACTTTTAGTTGAGTTACTGTCTTCAATGCGACTAACACCCACTTTAGATTGATTGAAAGAAATTAAACCGGTATCTTTGTTAAGAGTGCCTTGGTTAAGCATAGAAGATAGCAAAACATAACTCGGTCGTTTTACCCTATTACTATCCTTTCCAGAATGAATGCTTGATAGATAAAGGCAACAACTATTAGAGTTAAGAGAAAGGAAGAGATTCAGTGAGGAGAACCGAAAGAAAGAGAGAAGAAAGGAAAAGGAAGAAGGAAAGTGAAAAGAGAGGTCACTGAAGTTGGGAGGTTCCATGATGGGGGGTTGGGAGGCTAAGTAGGTGGCGATTGGTGTCAAGGGTTTGTTTAATGCTAAGTTAATTAGGGTTAGAAAATAAGGAAGAAGAAGAAAAAGAGGTGGATTTTTTACTGACCCGTTGATCCAACCCGATAACCCAAGGCCCAACCCACTCAGAAAAAATTTATTTCATTTTTTTTTTAATTTTCAGCATGTGAGTCCCACACACCATGTGGCCTGACAAGCTAACATGGATTTTCCACATCAGCAAATCTGACGGCCATTAGTCACGTACGTCACGTCACTAACGACCATCCAATTAAGACCAACATGGTTAACTTTTGAGAGAAAAGAGATTTTTTTGGTCTAAACAAAATATGCGAGATTTGTTTGTCCCAAAATAAAAGGTAAGTGATTGTTTTGGTATTTAAGCCGAAGAAAAAAAGGTGAAGGACTATATTGCATAGATCAAATGTTTGAGGGACTAAATCGGCTGATAGAAAAGTATCTAAGATCACATTTATAGAATACTAATTAGAAAAACTTTTAAAAAAATATTAAGAACGATAAAAGAAATAAAGGTGAAGGACTAAATTGTATAGAATCAAATACTTAATGGACTCAATCACATAGTTTGAAAATGTGCCAGGACTTTTTATAAAATAAAATAATTGAAGGGCTAAATCAAGTAAAAATTAAACGGTAAAAGGACTAAATTGTATAAAATATAAATGTCCAAGGACCATTCTTTAAATTTACCATTTTATCCTCTCCACCTAAATAATAAAAGAGACAAGTGTCCCTCAACTAAGAGGGACAATTATCAACCAAATCGTCAATGGGAATAACATTATACATAAAATTCCCGAGTTCCTTTTTTTTCTTCGATTTTCTCTCCTCTTCCCTTTTATTCCTTGAGTCCTCTCTTCTCTTTTCCATTCTCTCAAAATCTCTATTGATTCTTCTCCTCCACTCCCCTGTTTCCTTCCCCCCCATTCCCTTTCTTCTCTTTGGCTTTTATCAGTCTTTTTTTTCCTATGTCCAAGTTCTCTTCTAGATCCCTAAACTCCATCAACTTAACTCATGCAAAAAAAAAAAAAAACAACAAACAAACGGGTTGAATAGAAAACATGAGAAAGAGGTCAGCTCAAATAAAAGGAGCACCAAGCCCAAACAGTTGCAAGAGATGGGACAAAAAAAGGGATGAACCAATCATTTTGCACCGTATTTCAGATTTATAGGATGAATAGTAAAAACCCTAACCCACATATAAACTCAAGAATGAAGGAATTATAGGTTACATATAACTTGAAGATGTTCAACAAGGAATTATAACCAATAAGCATACAAACTAACCATTAGAAGAGGTGTTAAGAACTCAAGAATGAATGACGGTAATTTCAGTAACGACAGCCACAAACGATACAAGCAATTGATTTTTAGTCATTTTATACGCCAACCGTCATGATCCTAAAGCAGAAAATGTAGAGATCAATGGGCCCATATCTCAATGGGCCCACGTCGTCGTACTCCTTTCCAGGCTCCAATCCAGAATCTTCATCAGATCTTTTATCATTGTGTTGCCTTTGAGCTTTTCAATGCTATCAACATCGAGCAATTTTTCACAAAGTGCATACACGCCAAAATGGTCTCATTCGAAGACGTGTATTTTAGCAAATTTACGTTACCACAAAGAGCTTTGCTGATTGTCCTTCCACAATAATGAAGGTGCATTGCTTTGATCTCTTTGTTCCAGCGAACACTGCATCCTCAAAACTCGATGCTTGAACAACGTTTGGCTTATCCATCATGGTTTCATGCAAGGAACAATGTTTAGTGGTAATAGTAAGCAAGTTTAGCAATATGTATATCGAAGCAATGATAATCATGAAATTGTAAGACTATAGAATAATGGTTCAATCATGCTCTTGGACCAAGCTATGGAAACTGGCAAATTAGCAATTCTCATTGTTGCAACACAAGTTTATCTGCAACTTGCCAGATTTTTTGAATAGCAAAAGAACTTAACTTCTAACTCATTGATTAAAGTTGTGTTCTACTGTTACTTTCAATAAGCGTTTTTGAATGGTTCTTTGGCTTTGGCAGGTAAAAATAATGCCAAACAGTGCAATATAGTTTGAGCTTAACTGTTGCTGTCAAAAAAGCGTAATTGGTTGATTCAAGTTTTCAACAAGTTGATGCTAATTCATAGTTATCTCCTAACGAATAGAAGACTAACATTTGAAGGAAAATTAATAGCTTACTTAGACACGTTTACAGGCCCAAAAAAGAAACAAGGAAATGATACCAACAGGCTATTGTTAAGCTCAAACTCTCATCACTCTGAATTACTTGTCAATTGAAGAAGAAATTGAGAATATATTAATCAGATTAACTTGCATGTAAAAACCAAAAGGAAATAATCTTAACCATACAAAACAAATCAAACTAGCATTTCGGAAGGGAAAGCCCAACGTGTAGTTAGTTTCTTTTTTTTAGCAAGGATAAAATTGTAATTACAATCTCCTTACAAATTTTGTAAAAAGTTTTTTCCTTTACTTAATCATAATTATAAAACTCAATTAATAAAAATTTCTAGTAGACTGTCCCTTTTCTAAACTACAACCTACTTAGATCTCACTTCATCCTTATTTGTAAACTTGTTTTGGCCATCCATAATTTCTTAACTAAAAAATGTATTGGATAAAATAAATATTAAAAAGGAAAAAGGAGAAACGAAAAAAAAAGAAATTAATAAGGGAAATTTAAAAAAGAAAAGGACGGTCTAATGAAAATATTTATTAATTGATACCATGTGATCAAACAATTATTAAAAAGGAAATAATACTTTTTAGTTTGGCAAAAAAAATAATACTTTTTAGAATTTGCAAAAAGGATATTGTAGTTTCCATTTTGACCCTATAGAAGCAAAGAGAACGGAAAAGAGAAAAATACCTTCAAAAAGGAAAAAAAAATACAAACAAAACTCAAGCCTAAAGCTTTTTTATTGGGATTGACACTATTCTCCAAATATTTTAGCCGATGAAGGATACTATTCGTCATTTTGCAATAACGCCACGGGTTCGCCGCAATCAATTTGGACCGTTGAGATGAGGCTGAATTAACATAGACCGCTAATCTTGCATACGAACCGAATTGGTCAAGTTGTAAAAACAGGTGAACCGGTTGTAAATGTTACTCCATAACAAATAAAAAAAATAAAAAAGTAATGAAAGTGAGATGAAAACAAAAAACCGGGACCCACCTCATTTTCTTTTCTGCACCTCAATTTAAAATAATAATAAGTGGTTTGTATTTTTTTCTTGGTTAAATGTGCAATTTAGGATCTAACGTTTGCCGCAAATTACAATTCAGAATCTGCCGTTAACTCTTGTGTCAATTTAGGATCAAATGTTATCGTGTTGTGTCAAAACAGGTTAAATTTGCCCTCATCAGCTGTGCGTGAAGGAAACGCGCTCTGGAACGCTGACTCAGCTGCCAGCATTGAATTTCAGTAATTTTTATATATAAAAGAAAAAAAAGTATTTTTTTAATTTAAACCATTTAATTTAATTTCGGGCTCTCTTTTTCAATTTTTCCCCTTTTACTCTTTCAGCCGCCAACAAGCTCTTTAATTTCTACCAACAACAACTTTTTATTTTGTCCTTTAACTTTTTGGATCAAACTTCCCCTTTAGAAGCTAGAAAAAATGAACATGAAGAACAACTAATGGGTGTCGTATTCCACCAAAAATAAAATCATACAAAACCTATAGACAGGGTAAGTACGAGTCGATCCCACAGAGAACTATTGTTTTAATTACTTTTCCTAAAGTTGTGAATTAAACTAAAATGGGGGGTTTTATGGAGAAATTAACTAAACTAAATAAATAACAAAATAAAATACTAGTGAGTTTAAAGAAACAATTAAATAGATATTCCAATTTCAAGACAATCGCACTCTTGGGATAAAAGGATTTGATCATTGGCTTCAATTAATATATAACTTGATAAATAGACGGCGTAGATTAACGTCATCGACCATTAATCCCTATCTTTTCTTAGTCTTCATTAGTCATGACGTAAGTCCTAGGCTAAATCCTAACAAATATACTAACCTAGTTCCAAGCGTCTACTAGATTCAAGTAATTTATTGCTTTAAGAATTAGAAAGATCTTAGCCAACAATAGACAATGCTCACTAATATAGACAACATTCAATCTATATTCAAGATTCTCTTAGAGGGCTACTCTAAGTTATTACTTATGATTTGATTACCTACGATTGCATATAGGAATCTCATCTAACAATAAAAATCATACCCAATTACAATAGATGGCCATTCTAAATAATCAAGCATGAAATCATTCAAATAATTTAGAGAAAATTGAAATACTTACAAGATGGATGAATAAGCGTAGAGCCTCACAAATTAAATACCCGAGAGATTGAAAGTCTTAAAATTAATTAACTAGAAAAGATAGGTTACAAAATAATCAAGAATGAAGAAAACCTCCATCCTTGAAATTATGTTTAAAAGCAAAAGCCAAAAATTGGAATTTCAAAATCCCAAAGTTAATTCGCCGTCGCTCAAAGCAAACCAATTTCATTGATTTCCCAAAGTTCCAATTCCCTTCAATCCTGAAGCATGCGGCTAATATATAAATAAACCTAATAATTTTGTTTTGGCAATATTACAACTTTGCCATCAAATCTAAAAACAAATAAAACGGCATGGGTCATCTTCTTTTCTTCCAAGGCCCAAATCGCATATAGTTGAAATTAATTCTAGCCCAAAATGTTCAGCCCAAGTAACTCTAATTTGCAGCCTTGTTTCCAACCCTGTTTCGACCCAGAGAAGGTTGAGTTTGACCCTGATGAAGGTCGAAACAGGGAAATTTCCTTCTTGCTCTTGGTGAATCTCGCCCCTTCTGCGAAGGTTGATTTTGACCCGCTTCTAGTTGACGCAGGACACCTACTTCTTTGCTCATTATGCTTCTTTTTACTTCCAATTCTCCTTTAAAGTACCTAAAACATATAAGTGAACAACGAAGTAGCAAATCAACTCAAAAAGTCATAAAAACACCTTTATAATGACATGAAAAAGATAGGAAATTTTGAACTCAACAACAACCATGAACAACCATCTTCTTTCTCAATCAAAGTTTTTTTTTTTTCGAAAAGAATAGAGATGAATATTATTACGGAAATAAAAGAGAAGTCTGCAAAATATCCACCCACTCTCGAAAACAAAAGAAACCAAACTCAACCCCCACACCAGATTTGGCATTTCTACAGACTTCGAAAACTCAAAGTGTTTTTTTCCATTTTCATCCCTTAACTTTCTCAATCAAAGTTACATTAACATTATTTCTACTTAATAAAATTAAATATAGGCAACTAAAAAAAATACTACTACAGTTTTACTCAATTAAGGTATAATAAAGAAGAAAAATTCAAAAAGAGCTCAAGCTTCATTGGCTTGATCTAGAGCCTCCATTTTTAACTATACAACTCTCTTCTCAAAACATACAGGATTATACCGCTTAATACAAATAATAAAAAGAAACAAGTTAATTGCAGTCAAAGCAGCCAAAAGAAAAAAGTATTTATCCAAATGTCCAGCATTCAAATTCGGTGGAAGTGGAACCCAACCTGGTTTCCCATTCTTAGTTGTAATTGCCATGACTACTGTCAAATTCATGCTACATATGTAACTACCCATTGTTGAAGAATACACAGACTACCCAATTCCCAAACTTTTCAATCCATCCGGATTGATAGTTGTCTGGATTATTGGGTTGAAGATGATAGTTGTCTTTTCCATGGTTGTTGAAATTCTGGCCTTCTTCTTCCAAGTTCTCTTATTTTGGAGCTAATTTTTTTTCTTCTGGGTGTCTATGGATTTGTGTGGAGATGCTAAAAAAGCAAAGAAAAAGGATGAATGGGTGAAGAATCTAAGCAATGGGGATTGAGGGGGTTTTGCTTGGTTTTTCACCACTACTATACTCCCACTTCATCAATTGTCAAAAAAAAAAAAAACTACCCACTTCATTAAAGTAAAAACAGAAAGTAAATCTCATCACCCATGGAATCAGTATTTCAAAACCATAGCTTCAAACTCATTTAAAACCCATTTACAACCAATCAAAGCAGCAATTGATTCTACGACGATGGATGCCTGATTTTATTAGCAAATGAACCTAACCAAGAAAATACCGAGGTTCCTAACAGAAATACAGAGGTTGTAAAAAAATTAGGGTTTGGTTGGGGGGGAAGGAAAGAAGGAAGAAGAAAGGAAAAGAAATTTGGCTTTTTATTTAATTTCCGATTTTTTATTTTTAATTAAAAAACTTTTTTTTCCTTTAAACCTTTTTTTATTAATTTTTTTTCGTTTCTGCAAAAAAATTTACTTTTTCAGATGCCACGTGGCTATAGCCACGTGGATATACTCACACGGCGAAATAAGCGCGTGTTTTGCCAACAGACGGGACCGTCTGATTTTAACCTGTTTTGACACAACACGATAACGTTAGATCCTAAATTAACACAAGAGCTAACGTTAAAACCTGAATTGTCGTTTGCGGCAAAGGTTAGATCTTAAATTGTGCATTTAGCCTTTTTTCTTTTTTGTCCAAAGTGGTTTCTATATATTTTTTTCTACGATGTTCTCTGCCAAAACTCCTTTCTTCTTTGTATTTTTTTCTTATTTCTCCTTCTTCTTTGTTTAACAAGAACTCCCAAAACCAAAGTACAATAACATAAACAACAATCAGTCAAAGATCTAACAAAACCGAATCTAAGTGGGTGGTAGGGGTTTGGGTATCTTAGATCTAGAGGATTTGGAAAGGTTTTTGGTGATTTTAAGGCTGGATTTAGATTTAAGATAGAAAAAAGGAAGCATTTGGTGTATTTGGGGAATTTCCGGCGACGGTGGCCCTTGACCGGCGGCTTCCATCGGGTCTCGGCAGTGACGGTGAGCGGTGGCTCGACGGTAAGGGGGGTGGCCGTTAGGTTTTGGGTCAAAAGTGTTCTTGGTGATTCAAAGTGTTCTTCATTTGTTCTTGGTAAAAATGGGTGTTTTGATCCATTTTTAAGTTTCAAATCTGAAAATTTGGTGTTTGTTCAAAGTGTTTTTAAAGTAAATATTAACTTGGGTTTAGAGAATTTAATTTTTTCATTATTGCATTTTTCCTAATATATATTTTTTTAAAAATTGTTAGAGTAAATATTTGATGGATGCCAACTCATTAATATGCAAACCTAAAACTTTAGAAGGCCTTCTAAATAAATACACATAACCTCTAATTGTTTAATTGAAAAAAAAGTAAATTGTTTTCTTTATTAATATATGCTACAACATCACATATAAAGATTAACACAAAAATTAACTTGTAAATTGTAATCATCATTACGGAACAAAAACAAAAAATTAATGACTGTGAAGGACACTTATAATATTTCTCAAAAAATGTGAATTTATATATAAATTAAAATAAAAAACCCAAATGTTATTTTTTGGTTGAAAGAATCTAATAATCTCAATCCAAAATTCCAAATCAAACAAGTTAAGAAACTTAGGGTCGTTTGACATCGTTTTCGTTTTTCAGTTTTTTTGTTTTTGTTTTTTGTTTCGTTTTCGTTTTGTTTTTGTTACGCTGTCGGTTTTTTGAAAACAAAAACATGTTTGGATATATAATTTTGTTGCATGTTTTTAAATAAAAAAGTCAAAAAAATTGGTGAAAAAGCATTTCTGCTACTGTTCATCAATATGATTCTGTGTTTTGAAAGTGTTTTGGAAAAACACGAAAACACAAAATTCTTGCCTACACTTTTTTCCAAAACACTGATTCTGTTTCCAAAATTTTTGAAAACAAAAACAGTCTACCAAACATGTTTTTACTGTTTTATTTTCAAAAACAGAAAATTGGTAACAAAAAATAGAAAACAAAAACAATACCAAACGGATAGGTCGCGAAAATTGAAAATCTCATTTTGGAACCTAGAAAAGAAACCTAAATTTATTTTATTTTGATTGGAGTATGGCAAAAAATCAAGAAAAAAAAATCTCAAGATGTTGAAGCATATGATCGTAGATGACCACAAAAGAAAAGGGAAAGTTGAAGAAAATTGTTGGATTAATTAGTATATTATTATAAATAACAAGATCTCGTAAGTTTTTTCCTGGTTATTGTCTCACTCCAGTTTAAGAAATTTTAAGGGGCATTTCAAGCGATTTAAAAGCTTTTTTAGGCAAAATTGCCCAATTAAGTTTGTCGCAACTCAATCGGTTTTACTTTATCTATGTGAGTTAGATTTATAAAGTTTTTTTAAAAGATAGAATAAGAATTGTTGAGAGAATAATTATTTAATTTTGAATGAACCATATTATATATAATAATTGGACTAATGTCTATGGAGCATTCGTGATTCTGCATTCTACGGTTCTACTTTAATCCAAGCCGTTAACATTTTTGTCAATCCAAAATGATTCAACTTATCTTTTTAATTACTCATCAATTATCATCTTATGTTTCCAATTACTCATAATAAAGTAAAAAAGAGAAAGAGGTTAAGGACTGCAATAAAAAAGAGTTTTAGAAATTTTATTTGACTTCTCTTATTCTTTTTTTTTTGGCAATTCGACTTCTCTTCTTCCTCTCCCTCTTTTAAAGAATAAAAACATCAAACTTTCGTTAAGATAGTTATAGATCAAGGTTAAATGTGATCCTCACACCATATCTAATTACCATCAACACTACAATTAACATTATTTAGTCATATGTGTGAACATATGTACTTTTCAACACATATGAACAAAATATTAATTAAAATGTTAAAATCTAATGATTTTCGCACTGTTAATTTAAAATATAAATTTAAATATACACATATAGTGTTTATAATTTGTAGTATACCCATTTCACCCTATTTAACTTAACGATTACTTGATTTTCAAATTTTGATATTATTTAAATATACACAATATGAATATCAAATTTCGGGGTTTGTTTATTAAAATTTGGGTAGGGATGACAGCGGTGCGGATAACCGCGAAATTTTCATTATCCAAAACCGAAACCGTTTAACTATTTATTATCCAAATCCGCTTAAAAACCGCTTAAAATTTTAGACCTAATAACCAAATCCGCACCGAAACCGTTTAACAATATCCAAATCCACACCGCAAAACCATTTATTAAGCGGATATCCGTCTAAAAACCGAATCCGAATCCAAAATCGCCAAATTAGCCCAATTTTATGTTTTAAACGGATTTTATACGGTTTTTATGCGGATATCCACTATCCAAAACCACTAGTAGATTATAATCGGTTTTTATGCGGATATCCGCTATCCAAGACCCTAAAATCGAAACCGCTCCAAAACCGCAACGGATAGTGCTTCAACTATCCAAAACCGCTCCATAACCAGTTAGTAAACGTTTTAAACGGGTTTGATATCCGCAAAAAACCGCACCACTGCCATCCCTAAATTTGGGGTTTGATCATACGTGTACAATGATATTTTTTTGTGGTTTGACTATCAAATTTTGGGGTTTGACCATGCATGTATAATGTTGTTTTTGTGGTTTGACTATTAAACTTTGGGGTTTGACCATGCATATACTATCAAATGCTTTTTGAGGCAAATTTTAAGGAGGGTGCTTCGATTGTGGTAAGATTTAACGCGATTTGACTATCAAACTTCGGGGTTTGACTATTAAAATTTGGGATTTAATCATGCATATAAAATGAAATGATTTTTGTGGTTTGACTATCAAACTTTAGGGTTTTACCATCATCCTTTGGGGTTTGATTGTTCATGTACAATGTTGTTTTTTTGTGGTTTGATTATAAAACTTTGGGGTTTGACCATGCATGTACAATGAAATGTTTTTTGGGGCAAAATTGAGGTGTGTCCTTTGATTGGGGTAAATTTAATCGTTTTGACTAGATTGTAGTGGTGTTATAAACGATTTTTTAATGAATCTACTTTCATTCAAATTAATCTAAATTTATTAAATCGTATAAAGGTTTAGACGTATTAAATCGTATAATAATCCAAATTATCTCACCTCCCACTCCAGTACTAAGGTTTAAACTTATATCAAAATTCCATAGAGAGTAACATATAAAAAATTCAGCCTATTTCGACACTGTATAAGATCACATTTCGGTCAAAGTTTTAGAATTGACCCGAGATCTGAAAATTTTCGATTGTTAATTTTTCTCACCTTCCTTACCACCAGATTTTTCTCATTGATATCTTTCTAACGCAAGCCAGAATCAATTCAATCGGAGGTCGGACACGCACTCACCTCCCGGTCAAAGTTTCATACACGGCGCCTCTGTTTTTCGCACAAGTCAATCCAGCCTGTTCGACTAGTGATCTGGTTCATACCCGAATTTTTATCTGACCGGTTTGCTTGATTTCATCCAGGTTTTTGGCACTAAGAAACCGGTTCCTAAGGTTTTTCAGTGCCCTCTATTTAAAAATAAGGTCGGAATTTTATAATTTTTATCTCTAGTTATATGTTTGTGTTATACCATTCATTATTAGAGACTTGTACATATAAATTAAACTTATATAAGCATGCATAGACAATGCTTTTAACATTAATTGAAATTTAGTTATTTATTGATGGTAATGTCCCCAAGGGGACACCCTAGTGGTTAAAACTTGGGATTTCTTACAGGAGGTCTCGAGTTCGAATCCTGAGATGGGCGGGGTGGGATTTGGGATAGGAGAAGGTCACCTCCTATTGTGTGGCCCATTTAAATATCATATTCATGTGTAGCAAAAAAAAAAATATTGATGGTAATAGAGGCTTAAATAATTGCTTAAATGTGTGCCTTATTATATAAACTCCGATAAGAGTTTCGAGGTGAGGTTGAAAGTTTTTTTTAATTAAAATTGACAACATTCTTCAAAATATAACTCTATGATTGGAAAATCATATGGGTAAAATAGATGAATTTTAAATTACTTAACATTAATTAAGAGGGAAAAAACTAATTTTACACGAAACTGAGTCAAACCCTAAAGTATATTATTATATAATCAAAATTTATTATTGATCATTTATTTATAAATTGATAGAAATAATGTAAATTCCAACTTATTACTAAATGATATAAAAAAAAAATTCCTGTGATCTATGTAGAAAATTGATTTTAACTGGTGGATTGACGAAATTAGAAGTTTCTAACTTATTTGCAATCAAAATACATATAAACAAAAAGAATAACTATGATTTTGAAAACTTTTGGAGAAGGGGGCGCACCCTCCCTAATTTTGTCCATCGGAAGAAAAGTATAATACTAATCCATATATGTTATATTATATATGACTATATAGATTTAAAATCTTGAAATCAAAACACTTTAATATATGTCACTCTTTGTATTTACATTCTTAAATAGTAGGTACATTATGTTGAGCACTCAATTTCAAGTTTCACAATGTGAAGGTACTTCCTCTGTCCTATTTTAACAATCCACTTATGGTCGACCATCTCCATATTTGACTAATAATCATAAGAAAATAGATAACTAAAATTTAAAAAAAATAAATTTTTTAAGGATTATAATAATTAAGTCATCCACAAAAGGATGAATTTGGCTAAATTTGAAAGTTAAAGGGTGCAATTGGCCGCAATTGAAATTTAGGGGCTTATTTGATTGTTGCACGATAATTCAAGGGCTTAAAAGTCCATTAAACCATAGAATAATAGTCCCCTCCCTCTAACACTCAAATATTTGAATTAAAATAATGATGCCTTTTTGGTTATTATACAAATTGAATATTATTTATTTGATAATGTTCTCCAAATATTAAAATTTTCCAATTTATTTAACATAGTATAGAAAAATAGTAATTAATATTATTTGTAAGAGTTTTATAAATTTTGTTTGACTTCTCCTTTTCCTCTCTCACTTCTTTTTAATGATAAAAGCATCAAAATTTCATTATGATAGCTTTAGGATCAATTTGTAATTCTCTAAAACTTTTTACATTCGTGAATTAGGATTTACCTTTGCGGGAGCAAATCTTATGTAAAAAATAGTAAGGATTAATTTTTTTATGCCAAATGAATAAATGATGAATTTGTATTTGTGTCTTTTTCGCTCAATTAAACGGTACATTATGTCTAAATCTTAAGTTCTGATTTCAAGTTTCATGAGATGTGAAACTACTCCTTCTGTCCCATTTTAGCAGTCCATTTGTGATCAATCATCTCCATCTTTGACTAATAATTATAAAATATATAGAGAATTAAAAGTTTAAAAAATAATCATTTTAAGCATCTGAGTTGTTAGCTCAACTAGTAAGTGCATTATGCCTGTTCCGTGAAATCCTGAAATCAAGTTCCATGGAATGTGGGTTTAGTAGTTAATTTAAACAATGTTTAGTTTGTAAGTAGTTTATTTAACTTAATTTTTTAATTTGTCTTGAAATCTCTTAAGATTATTTTAAGGATTGTAAATATGATTTAAAATAAGGAAAAATTACAGTTTGGGGATAAGTACTTTAATAGTGATGTATAGTTTTTTTTTGTTTAGTTAGTAGTTTATTTAAGGTAATTTGTCTTAGTTTTTTTTAAAGTATATATGTAAATTGTCTTAATTTGTACTTAAGTGAAGAAATCTTTTTGATATATACCCACACCAAATATTTTTTTCACTTTAATGTATTACACATCAAAACAACATATTACATATACACTTTTGGGTTAAAAAAAAACAGCATATATATATATATATATATACCTATATATTATTTTTAGTGGCTATGGAAATTACTTAAAGGCCAAATTGAGGATTAATGTGGTGGCTCCTTTTGGCTTTTTTTGGCTTTTTCTCACTTTTCGGGTGACTAAAAAGGCCCTCGATGAATTTCCTCCCTTACTTTTTCCTGCTGCCCTTTTTTGTAATTTACTACTTTTATATTTATGATTAAGTGTGTTTTAATTACATATTAATTGTGTGTGGATATTAGGATTACATATTACATATCAACTCCTCTACCGTAATTCCAAAGGACTGATGCTATAAATGTATCTGCAATAATGGTTGATTCATGAATATACTATTGACATTCCAATTCTATTTTCCTTTCGTCTTCGTTTCTATTTGGGTGGGTTTCTTCTTTACTAACATTTCTCTGAATTGGTTTCACATGAACTTCGTTTTGTTTCCTAAAATTTCCAAATGGACGTTGATAAGATCCTTCCATTTAATTTAGCAGCGCATTAGGATGACATAACCTAAAGTGGAGAGCTTTCACTTCTCACCGCAACATTTTGAGGTAAATATGGATTTATTTGGATTTATATTATAGTTAACCAATGCTAAGTACAATGATTTTGTGATGCATTGTGTAAATTACATATGTTCCTACAAATGCTCTCAACTAAGTCAATTTTCCTACGACAACTATACATGCTCCTTAACTACAAAAAATTAGGCATTCCTTAAGCAGAAGCCAAATTCTTTCACCTACACCAGAGTTCATTAATTCAACAATTGTAATCAAGATTAAAAAATGACCGCAACGTACTATGCTTTTTTAGATGATCAACATACATTTCAAGCAACAATTAATATTAGCTTTATTTTGATGAATTATCTAGAGATGGAGGAGTAGAATATCAGCTTTATTTTGATGAATTACCTAGAGATAAAGTAGAATTTAGATAATGCACTTTTAGAATGAAAGAGAGGTCATGTGTTTTGCTTTATATATGCGAATTATTTGTTTCGATGTATGAGTTTCTCCTAACTGATTAACTTATAGCCAATGCAATATCTTCTTACTAACCGAATTAAACAACTACAAAAAATATAACCCTAATAAGAAGATGGCTGCAGCACACGCGCAGACCGCCCTACTTGTATACTATTAATTATTAAACTTATACAATAAAAAACTAACTTTATATATAATAATTAAATATATATTTCAAAATATATTTAATATGTCTCTTATCTTAAAGATCTTTATGAGAACTTTCTAATGGTATTTTTTTTATAATTTAAATTTTAATATTTTAAGTTAAAAAAAATTCTCTACACAAAAGATATTCCATATACTCATTTCTCTTTCCTCTATCTTTTTTTATTGTTAAAATCAATTGTAAATAGTTACAAATGCCATTTTTTTCACTGTAAAACACGGATTTCAAGACATGTCAGGAAGTAAAAATCGGATTTCAATGTCATTTTTCTTTCCAAAATTACCCCCAATTGGTAGAGTCAAAGTTAACCAAAACCACAAAAGTTCACAAAACCCGTGGTTCTTCTTCACTCCAACCATTATTTGTGATCCACATTCGTCATGGGCTCATCGGCGAATAGAATTACGGCGAATAGTATCCCATGCCATTTTAGCCTCTTATAGTCTCTCTCTAGCTTCCCTCATTGTCAAATCAAAGATCTTTATTGTTTTGTTCAGTGTTTTTGAAACTAGATTGGCCAGTCCGATTGGTTGAACCGTGGACCGGTGGCTTGTCCGGTTCGGATAATATGTTAATTTCTTTTTTTTTTTACTTAGGTAAAATACGGTCCAAATTAGGTAAACAGTTTTTCGTATTTTACCTAAGTAAAAAAAAGGAAATTGTTAAAATTTCAAACAAAAATACGGGTCGGACTGGGTTGAACCAAATTTTTGTTTAAAAATTGTTAAAAAATTTGACATATTTAATATTTATATCATAAAATACTAAATATCTAACAAAATGGGCAATTGAACTGGTCGGTTGGTTGAACCGATCAGACCATTGACCGGAACTTTTTTCCGATTCACACAGCCGGTCTGGTAATGAAAAGCTTGGTTTTGTTTACTTTTGATTTCATTTATATTTTTTTTCCTTGTCTAAAACTCTAATTATAAACAACCTATATATAAAAAGAGGTGGAAAATTGACTAACTGTCTACCCCCTCTCCATTATATGTTTTTTCTTTTTTTTTTAAATAATTGGGTTTTTAGTGATTTTGTAATCGGTATTTTTTGGTAGTTAAAATTAAAAAGGGAAAAGATTTGAGTACTACTATTATCTAAACCCTCACTATTAGGGGGTACTACCTATTTAAAAATGACACACCACCAATTAAACCATTCACTGATTTAAATCTATAAAAATCTAAATAGGGGAGAGCATGGTTCGGTTTTGGTCGGTGTCGGTTTATTTTTCGGTTTTGAATTTAGAAATATGTAAAACCGAGCACCGACCGATGGGTACTAAAACCGTAAATCACCGACCGACGTCGGCTCAGTCAATTATCGTCGGTGTTTCGGTTTCATGCTAACAATGTTTATGCATTGTTTAGGCTAGAAATCTTGAAATTGTAAACAACAACAAACCATACTGGAAAATTTCCAAGATTTTATCAAACAAACAGTAGCAGAAACCAAAGTCAATTCACCCAAGCAGATGTATTTATAAGAAAAACAAACAAGATTAACAGATAATTATCTAACAAGAAGATTATTATATCAAGTTGATTAGAAAAAACAAACAAATTTCCTTTTTTTTCTGAAGGTAAAAACAAACAAATTTCTTATCCATAACCATAATCTGACAATCATAATCCTTCATTTCGTTAACTATTTGAATTTTGAAAAGAATATTGAAAGCATGGGACATTATTTACTTTAACTTTATCAAACAAGAGAAACAGAACATGTTCTATACAAATTGCAATTTTAGAAACACAATCTTGTTAAAAACTACCTTTGCTAATTTCGGCCAAATACTTCAATCTTGATTCCCAATCCGCCTAAAACCGAAACCCATGAACATGATTACATGAATCTTAAGATAAGTTAGGGTTCGAATGGAAAACAAAAAATTAGGGTTCAAAGGGTTCAAAATTTGGATGAGAAAGAAGAAAAAAGTGCGAATTTTTTAGGGAAAATGGATTTTAATGGAAGAATACTACATTCCCAATCAAATTTGGATGAAGAAAGGGTTTGAGGTTGAAATCAGAGGGGAGAAGCGAACTAGAGAGTCAGAGTGGAGAAGAAGAGAGAAAGAAATCGAGAAGAAGAGAGAGGAAGGAGAAAAAAGAAAAAGGGATTTTTTTTTCTTAATTCCAACTATATATAATTAATATATATATATATATAC